>PYUH01000289.1:1668001-1685977 GCA_016808085.1 Suaeda aralocaspica
TATTGGTGTTGTTGGTTTTGCTGTTACTGTTGTTGCTGTTGTTTTTTACTGTTGTTGTGTTGTTTTTGTTGTTGGTCTTGTTCCTGTTTTTGTTGGTGATGTTATTGGTGTTGTTGCTGTTTTTGTTGTTGTTGTTGTTGTTGTTGTCGTTGTTGTTGTTGTCGTTGTTGTTGTTATTGCTGTTGTTGTTGTTGTTGTTGTTGTTTTTCTTGTTATCTTTGTTGTTGTTGTGGTTGTAGTAGTTGTTTTTGTTGTTGTTGTTGCTTTTGTTTTTGTTGTTATTGTTGTTCTTGTTGGCGTTGTTGTTGTTGTTGTTGTGCTGTTGTTGTTGTTGGTCTTGTTGTTGTTGTTGTTGTTGTTATTGTCGATGTTTTTGTTGGTTTTGTTGTTTTTGTTGGTGATGTTATCGGTGTTGTTGTGGTCACTGTTGTTGTTATTATTGTTGTTGTTGTTGTTGTTGTTTTTGTTGTTGTCGTTGTTGTTGTTGTTTTGGTTGTAGTTGTTGTTTTTGTTGGTAATGTTATTGGTGTTGTTGCTGTTGTTGTTGTAGTTGTTGTTGTCGCTGTTGCTGATGTGGCATCACATGTCAGCTGCCACGTGTCAGCCTCTGAGGGGACCACATGTCCCTATTTTTGTTACAAGATGATGACATGGGATTGCCACGTGGCAGTGATGAGTCTGCCATGAGTGGATCCTACACGGCCACGTGTCATCCTACAATTGGACCACGAGTCCTTAAATGCCAGCATGGGATTGCCACGTGGCAGTGATGAGTTTGCCTTGAGTGGGCCCCACACCGACACGTGTCATCTTCTAACTGGTCCATATGTAATCCTACATTTGCGACATGTCAAGCCCTTATTCGTCAATGGAAAAAGAGGTAAAACAAACCATGAGGCCTTAAAAACTTGCTGCTAAAAGCCCATTAGGCAAATGAAGGAAGGTAATTAAAGAGATGATGACAAGTGTCACGATCTCATTGGATAAGAAATTGTACTTGAGGCTCTAAATAGTCCACAAAAATCTGATAAAAAGTACACTGAAGATTAAGACAAAAACATTTACTAAAAAGGGAAAACCTTCTCTCTAGAACTTCTCTCTATAATTGTTTACTTGTTGATTATTATTCACTTACTCTCCTACAAATACTTACTTAAGCATCGGAGGGGGAAATAATCCTACGAGGATTATTGTCCCTTTTTTGCAGGTACTTGAAGGCTACGTCAATAGGCAACCAGTCCATTCACGCATCCAGTCTACGTCAGCGAAATCCTCACAATATCCGGTATACTTTGTGAGTCACGTACTCCAAAATGCTGAGATCAGATACGCTCTGATTGAAAAGTTTGGTCTCGCATTGTTCATGGCCAGCCAGAAGTTGAGGCCCTATTTTGTTTGTCATAAAATCATTGTATACACTGATCAACCGCTCAAAAAAGCCCTGTCTAAGGAAACTTCTGGGAGAATGCTCAAGTGGGCTCTAGAAATGGACTCATTTGACATCACCTTCGAACCAAGGAAAGCTATTAAGGGCCAAGCTTTCGCCGATTTTATAGTTGAAATGACAAGGTCGCCTATGGAAAAACAAAGTATTGATCACTGGACCTTATTTGTTGATGGCTCATCCACTCAGAATAGATGTGGGGCAGGTATTGTTTGTAAGTCACCTGAGGGTGACATCTACGAATATGCCATGAGATTCAAATTTCAAACATCAAATAATGAGGCTGAGTACGAGGCATTGATTGCCGGAGTCAAACTATGTCGAGCTGCTGGAGCAAAAAAGATAGAAGCAAGATCAGACTCTCAGCTTATTGTGAGCCAATACTTGGTCGACTATGAGGCTAGAGATGCTAGCATGGCCAAATATTTGAATATACTTCAAGAGGAAGTAAAAGGACTAGACAAGCTTGAAATCATGCAGATTCCAAGGTCTGAGAATAATCAAACTGATGCTCTTTCCAAGTTAGCAAGCTCTGCAGTTGGTGAGAATCCTCGAACAGTTTTCTGGGAAGTTAAAGATAAAAGAAGCATAGAGGAGATGGAGGTTAACTTCATCAGCCGAGGAAGCTCTTAGATGGATGAGATTATTGACTACAAAACCAATGGAACCTTGCCAGACGATCCACAACAAGCAAAATATGTGAAAGCTAGAGATGCTTGGTTTGTTTTATGGCAAGGGCAATTATACAAGAAGTCTTTTACTCATCCGCTACTAAAGTGCATCACCCCAGAAAAAGGAAAGGAGGTTCTGGAAGATATCCATGAGGGGTTTTGTGGCTCTCATATAGGGGGAAGGGCGCTGGCAGAAAAGGCACTAAGAACTGGGTATTACTGGCCTAGTCTGAGACATGATGCAATGACCTATGTCAAAATGTGTAAGAAGTGTCAGCTATTCAGTAATTTACCACAAAAACCAGCCAATAACTTGAACCCAATTTTGAGCCCAATACCTTTTGCTAAGTGGGGAATGGACGTTCTTGGTCATATCCACAAGCATCAGGACAAAGGAAGTATGTCTTGGTTGCAGTGGAGTACTTTACCAAATGGGTAGAAGTAGAGCCAATGAGAAGTATTAAACATGGGGATGTCAAATGGTTTATTTGGAAAAATATAATAACAAGGTTCGGGGTACCTCAGTCAATAGTGTTCGATAATGGTCCTCAGTTTGAGACTCCGCAGTTAAGAGTATGGCTAGAAGACCAAGGCATCTCAGCTCATTTTGCCTCAGTTGGCTATCCTCAAGCCAATGGACAAGTGGAGGCCTTCAACAAGATCATCAGAAACGGGAATGAAGAAAAAGTTGAATGCTACCAAAGGTTTATGGGTGGACGAATTGTACAATGTCCTCTGGTCTATCAGGACAACAACAAAGAATTCCACAGGGGAAACCCCACTTATGCTTGTATATGGATCGGAAGCAGTTCTCCCCATCGAAATGTGTGAGCCTACTCTAAGAATTATGTTATATGATGAAGGGGCAAACTGGGAAATGATGAAGGCCACCTTGGACATGTTACCTGAAGTTAGAGGCAATGCTTTACTTGGGCAAGAAGTGTACAAGCTGAAAATGGCAAGAGAACATAAGAAGAGGGTAAACCATAGGCCAATGAAGTTAGGGGATCTTGTGCTGAGGAAGATGAAGTCAATTAGGAGAGCTGATGAGCAGGGCAAACTTACTCCTAGTTGGGAAGGTCCATACAAGATAATTGAAGTATTGAGAGATGGAACCTATCGCTTACAAACTATGGATGGATATGAAGTACCCAGAACCTGGAATGCAAATAATCTGAAAAAATATTATTTATAAACTTGGTTTCAAGAAGCCATAGTGTAAGGCCATGGCCCACCTATTTGATCCACGTTGATCAATGGGGAAAAAAATTTCATGTTGTACTAAATTGGCTACGGGCCACAATTAATAAAATTTCTTCTTCCTCTAATGTTCGCCTCTATATATCAAGTTTACACCTGTTTAAATAGATGCTGACTTCAGCACTCAAGGGCACAGCCCCACACTTAACTATGAGTTAAAACTTGCTTAACAGTTTTGAAAGCAATAAGGGCAGGATCCCGAAAAATTAACCACTGGTTAATACTTGGAGGAAAAAGTAATACGAGACTTTTATCTCCCTTAGGTGATTACGGATCACCAAATCGACTTTAAAGGCCCAAGATTCGGTCTTAAGATGAAAATTCTTACTATAAACAAACTAATAACAATCTCGATCCCTATGTTTAGGGGCAATCAATATGGTGGATTGATCTATCACCTCATCATCTCTAAAGAGACATAAGTCAATCAAAGTCTACAGTTTGTAAACACAGGGATCTTATTGATTGAAAGAATGATATAACGGTTAAAGTTACCGGATGTGCCAAAAATGGGTTTAAGCGTATTCAATTAGATCACCCAAAAGGGGACCAAACACCGGATGTACCAAATATGGGTTTGAACACATTCAATTAGGTCACCAAAAGGGGAGCGAGTTTAATGTTAAAAAGACTAAGTTTGACACATCCGGCGTCATTAAGTAAGATACATTTGGTGTCAGGTCATCAAAAAAGGGACCGAGTCAAATAATTGAAACACCAATTTTGGCACATCCGGCGTCATTAAGTATGACACATCCGGTGTCATGTAAAATCTCTAAGTCAAAGTTAACAAATATTTGGTTCTTCTAAAATTCCCTAAGTCAAAGTTGAATCTCAATGTTTATTTATAGGGGTTATGACTGATGGGTGAAATCTTTAAAAGGGATTTCTAAAAATTCCTAAGTCATCTAAAATCTCTAAGTTAAAATTTTTTTGGTTCATCCTTTCCATGCCAAAACTGAACAACTTATACTTTAAATCTTTAAGTGATTTATAGTCTAAAATTCAATGACCAATGTTCAATGGTTCATGATTTGTGTTTTTCAGAAAATTATGTCTTATGAAGTCTAAGGGTTATGAATAATAAAACACTTAGAAATATTTCTAAGTAAAAATACTTAGAAATATTTCTAAGTAAAAACACTTACAAATATTTCTAAGTAAAAACACTTACAAATATTTCTAAGTAAAAACACTTAGAAATATAAAACATGCTTTGCAAATTGATTGTATCCAGACCTGTGAAATTTCTAAGTAAGAACACTTAGAAATACATAAAGATGCTTTGAAATTTCTAAGTAAAAACACTTAGAAATATATAAGAGGCTTTGTAAATAAATTGTAACCACCATTGAGAAAATGCAACAAAAATAAACAAAGTAAAGGATGGATTGATAAAAGTATGCTTAAAATCATAAATGTATAATACAATTGGTTTAAAAAAAAACCAATGTTGAATAAATTGATAAAAGATTGTACAATACAACAAGTTGTAAATTGAAAAAGAAAAAATCAAGGAGCAGTTGGTGCAGGATGCTCTATGGTAGTGGATCCAGTGGTGTCTGCTCCTGCTCCATCTTTCTCCTTGTCCTCCTCTTCATCTCCGACTTCCACCTCTTCTTCTTCGGCGTCAGAGGGGCAGAAAGGGCTGGGAGGAGTGTCCCCACATAATTTGGCTAAGTGAGCCCTTGTTGCATAATCCAGTCTTTTTTCAAAGTACTGGAAGGGGACATATTCCTCGAGGCCGAGTGTCCAGGCCTCCGCAATTCTTTGTCTGGTAGATTCTTCACCTTCCAGATATTTTTGGTCTGCAAATTGTCCGGCTTGGTTAAGTTCTTCTTCTTTCCCTTTCTCAACCTCTTCAAGCCGGACGTTAGCTTCTTTTAGTTGCTCTGTTAAAGCAGCAACCTTCTTCTCAGCCTCTTCCGCCCTTAACTCGGCGTCTCTCTTGTCAGAGGCCATCTGCTCGAAGTCCGATTCCTTCTTCTTGAGCTCCTCCAACTCGGTCATAGCTCCATGTTTCTTTTAGCCATGACCAAGTTTTGCTCTTTGGCCTGTCCCAAAGAGGCAGACAGCTCATTCACATCATGTGAATTTTGAGCTTGGATTCTATGGACTTGTTCACTTAAATATGAATCGCAGATGGTTTGCATTCGGGCCGCCTTTGCCCACTCTTTCTTGGTTTAAACAACCAATTTTTGTAAGTATTGAAGCCGAAAGATGATCTGTCAAAAGAAAAATCCACAAGTCAGCAAAATTCCACTAAGTAATAAAGTGACAGAATTAAAGAAGCAATTGAAAGTTAGTAACAAAAGAAAGCATAATAAATAACTTACTTCAATACAACTGTTGAAACATGGACCTAACTGTCCATCAAGGATGCCCCTTAATGACTCCTTGTACTCTTTATCTCCACAGCGGAGAACCTCTCTGACCAACTCCTTCTTGTAGTTGGAGTTGAAAGTCTTAGAGGTAGAAGGGATGTAGCCTTCCTCGTCTAGGAAGTCCTTCTTCGAGTCAGCCACATCTGTAGTGGGAAATGGAACATTTATAGCCCGAGGGTCTCTAGGAGATGTAATAGAGTCTCTAGAACGAGTACTCGAGACGGATGTAACAATGTTACGAGCAAACTTAATACCAGTGGCCCTAGCTGAGTCTAGAAACTCCACGGGCATGTTCTCCTTAATGGCCTCCTGCATTCCGGCCACCGGATCCTTGTCTAGTGGAGGAAGATCATTTGGATCCTAGAGGGAGGGATCCTAGTCAGTTCCGCCAATAGTTCGGCCAGCACGCCTGGCCTCATCTTGTTCGACCAGATCCATTAGGCCGGTCTCAGTTTCGTAGGGATTATCAAAGACAGGGTCCCTTTGAAGGCTGGTGGTCGTCCTGCTAGCCTTCTCCTTCCTCTTGTAAGGGACTTCCTTCGACGAAGGACTGTCCCCAACTGGCTTACTTGGAGTTGAAGCCGGGGAGGATTCGGTGCTGGCCAGCGACGCTGGCCTTTTCTTCTTCGGTTGGGGGTTGATGGAGAGTGGAGTAGAACTCTCCTTCAATTCCTTTTTATTTTAGCAGGGAGAGCTTTATGCTTCTCCTTACCCTTGTCCTTTTTCTCTTTACCCAGCACTAAAGGCCGGGTATCAATGGTCGACTGCAAAATCACAAAGATAATTCAGTAAATTATTATCCACACAAAGCCATTAACATTCCAAATAAGTAAAACTTGAAAGAAAAATAAGTTGTGGAAACTACAAAAAACAGTTCATGCCGAGTGTGCCAAATTTTCATTAACACACCCTCAACTCGATGACATAAGTCAAGACCGAATGTGCCAAAATAGCATTAACATGTGTTTAACTCGGTCAAGTTCTAACAGACCGAGTGGTGTCCATGTGGAAGTAGATTCGACACATTCGGCCTCAATAAAAGATATCGAATGTGCAAAATCTCCAAGTTAACACACAATACTCGGCCTACTTTCAATTAACCAAGTGCACCCTTATGAGGGAATATTTGACACATTCGGCGTTAGAAATGGCACCGAATGTGCCAAAATTGCACTTACACACGTTCAACTCGGCCTCATAATTGTTGACCGAGTTGAATGACACGCAAGAATAATTTGACACATTCGGTGTCATTAGTTGACACCCAATGTGCCGAACTGTTTTAAAATCAAATCTTGTTCGGCCTCTGAAACAAGGCCGAGTTACTATTTTAAAAAAAAAATGTAGTAAAAATAAGAAAGAAGAAAATATGAATAAAAGTAATAACAAAAATCAACAGTAACAAGCACACAATGACAAACAACATGAAAACATGTAAAAATATTGGGCTTTGTACATTTATAAAAGGAAACACTTATGTTTTTAAATTTGTAAAAACTTAAAACCAAAGAAAGGTTGACACATTCGGTATCATGTGATGATACCGAATGTGCCAAAAACCAGGTTCACTTGTTTTGCATTCGGTGTTCCCGAGGGAGACCGAATGCAATCATAGTGAAATGATATTTGGCACACCCGGCATTATACGATGACGCCGAATGTACAAAATCCTTGTTTACCCTTGTTATATCCGACCTTATTTGAGGAGACCGAATATAATCTTGGGGTTAAGACACCGGATGTATCCAGTACTTATTGTCAGTAAAGATTGATAATAATACAAACACAGAAACAACAAAAAATTGTAAGTAAATGAATGCCGAATAAAATGCATAAGCAATAAAATTTGACACACCCGACGTCTGATAAGAATACCGGATGTGTTACATAGTGTTTCAAAAGAATAAAATAATTTCCAAGTAATAATGTATCCGGCATCAATAAGAATGTTTCTTAATTAAATTATTACAAGTTAATTATTACAAAGTATAATAACTGTAAGTTACATTGTAAAAAAAAATATAATAAAAAAAATTTATAATTAAATCAAAACAAAGAGAAACCGAATGAAATGAGGGTGACAGGACTTTTAGCAAGTCCGATATCTATACCTCCGCAGTCTGCCTCTTCTGAAGAGGCATCTTCTCTTTTGACTGTGCAAGACGACGAAGGAATTCATCTTGGTCCATCTTGCCTTTTTTCTCGTCAGGTAGTTCATTTAATGCTTTTTCTGCAAAATAAGACCGAATTACTTACACTTAACAAATTCAATCATAAAACAATGCAAAAAAAAAAAAGGTAACCTATCAGCATTACCACCATCCACTAACCCACAAGCTTCAAGAAACTTGTGGTCAGTGAAAAGAAATTTGAAAGGAATCCATTTGGAGGGAATCTCATAAGTCATCCCTTTCCATTTAGCTGATGTTTTTCTAAATAAATCTAAAATGGCTAAGTCATTTGTATTTAGTTTGGGTGGGTTGGTCACTTTGCCTTTGAATTTAGGACTTAAGTTCCACTTTCTCATCCTAGCTACAAAATCAGGGTCCTCATAATTAATGAAGACAAAATCACCTCGCCAAGAAGTAGCCTTATTAGACTTCTCAATGGCAGTAATGTAATCGTCATGATTAGCCAAAGTAAACCACCCTTGTTTACATCCAGCAGCCTTAGTTAATTTATGCATATGTACAAAGGTCGTCGAAGAGGGTCTAAGATTATTTAATTTACAAGTGGCAGCATAAGTTACAATATGATGCCATGAATTTGGAGTTAACTGACATAAACCTAAGTCATAACGATTAAGAACGTTTAAAAAGAAAGGAAGAAATGGAATTGAAACACCCATGTCTATCATAGACATATAGATGCCAAAACATCCCTCTGGGGCACTAAGAAGGGAATCCCCCTTCTTAGGAAGAATAAATTGAATGATTTTGTGGTTAATAAAGGAATTACCATAAAGGACAATGTTAATGTCCTTTATGGCCTCCCATCTCACCAAAACAGTCTCTGGTGTGGGATAGGTGGTGGGTTTACGGGGAGGTGTAGTGACCTCGGTCTCAGAGTCAATAGCCGAGTGTCCTGATTCGGCTTTGTCTGCAGATCTCTCCATCTCTTCAATGGAGTCTGCCGGGTCCTTGCTCGTAAAAATCGTTGAAGCAGTTTGTTTTGTTCTTGCCATGTCCTCCTGCACAGGAAGGAATGGAAGATTCGGTGACCCCAATGAAGAAAGAATATTTGGGGCTATAGAATATTGGGAGCCAGGTGATGAACCCTGACCCACTCCTACTTGCTTATTACTAAGAACAATCAAAAACTAAGTACAAGCATTAAGAGGAGAAGACGAACTAGAAGACATGATAGAATAATTAAAGAAAAATAAAATGAAACCGGATCAGGTAATAGTTACCTGAGTAAAGAAGTTGTTAGATTAAAGATCTGAATACACTATTCACTGTCTGAAGCTTCGCCTGAAATCGCCTAAACTCACCGGAAATCGCCTTTGGGAAATTCTAAAAAATTCTACTGTTTTCTCTTACTACTTTCTCTCTCTAGGAAAATTCACAAATGTTGAAATGTGAAAAATGAATTTACCTCACACCTCTATTTAAAGAGGAAGGGTGAGGGTAAAAAGGGGGGAAAATTTTGAAACCCTCCAATTCCCCCCCAAATGTAAATGGGCCTACACAGTAAGGCCCAATCTGATTAAATCAGATGGGTAATGAATTATGGATTCATCAGCCCATTTGAGGAGCAATTGATGTGGCATCACAAGTCAGCTGCCACGTGTCAGCCTCTGAGTGGACCACGTGTCCCTATTTTTGTTACAAGATGATGACATGGGATTGCCACGTGGCAGTGATGAGTCTGCCATGAGTGGATCCTACACGGCCACGTGTCATCCTACAATTGGACCATGAGTCCTTAAATGCCAACATGGGATTGCCACGTGGTAGTGATGAGTTCGCCTTGAGTGGGCCTCACACTGACACGTGTCATCTTCTAACTAGTCCATATGTAATCCTATATTTGCCACATGTCAAGCCCTTATTCGCCAATGGAAAAAGAGCTAAAACAAACCATGGGGCCTTAAAAGCTTACTGCTAAAAGCCCATTAGGCAAATAAAGGAAGGTAATTAAAGAGATGATGACAAGTGTCGCGATCTCATTGGATAAGAAATTGTACTTGAGGCTATAAATAGTCCACAAAAATCTGATAAAAAGTACACTGAAGATTAAGACAAAAACATTTACTTAAAAGGGAAAACCTCTCTCTAGAACTTCTCTCTAGAATTGTTTACTTGTTGATTATTATTCACTTACTCTCCTACAAATACTTACTTAAGCATCGGAGGGGGAAATAATCCTACGAGGATTATTGTCCCTTTTTTGCAGGTACTTGGAGGGTACGTCAACAGGCAACCAGTCCATTCACGCATCCAGTCTACGTCAGCGAAATCCTCACAGTCCCTACCCCACCTCATTGCATTAACAACAACAGTTGTTATTGTTATGGTTATTGTTTTTGTTGTTGATGATGTACTTGTTGCGGTTGTGGTTCATTTTGTTGTTGTTGTTGCTGTTGTTGTTATTTTTGTTGTTGTTGTTGTTTTTGTTGTTCTTGTTGTTGTTGTTGTTCTTGTTGTTATGGTTTTTGTTGTGGTTGTTGTTGTTGTTGTTGCTGTTGTTGTTATTTTTGTTGTTCTTGTTGTTGTATATGTTGTTGTTTTTGTTGTTATTGTTGTTGTTGTTATTGATTTTGTTATTCTTTTTGTTGTTATTGTTGTTGTTGTTGTTGTTGTTGTGGTTGTAGTTGTTGTTTTTGTTAATGTTATTGGTGTTGTTGCTGTTGTTGTTGTAGTTGTTGTTGTCACTGGTGTTGTTATTGTTATGGTTATTGTTTTTGTTGTTGTTGATGTAGTTGTTGCGGTTCTTGTTAATTTTGTTGTTGTTGTTATTGTTATTTTTGTTGTTGTTGTTGTTGTTTATGTTGTTGTTTTTGTTGTTATTGTTGTTGTTGTTGTTGTTGTTGTTGTTGTTGTTGTTGTTATGGTTTTTGTTNGTTATGGTTATTGTTTTTGTTGTCGTTGATGTAGTTGTTGCGGTTGTTGTTAATTTTGTTGTTGTTGTTGTTGTTTATGTTGTTGTTTTTGTTGTTATTGTTTTTGTTGTTGTTGTTGTTGTTGTTGTTGTTGTTGTTATGGTTTTTGTTGTGGTTGTTGTTGTTGTTGTTGCTGTTGTTGTTCTTGTTTTTGTTGTTGTTGTTGTTGTTATTGATTTTGTTGTTTTTTTTGTTGTTATTGTTGTTATTGTTGTTATTGTTTTTGTTGTTCTTTTTGTTGTTATTGTTGTTGCTGTTGTTGTTGTTGTTTTCGTTGTTGCGTTTGTTGTTATTGTTGTTGCTGTTGTTGTTGTTGTTGTTTTCGTTGTTGCGTTTGTTGTTATTGTTGTTGTTGTTGTTCTTTTCAGTTGTCGTTGTTGTTGTTGTTTTTCTTGTAGTATTAGTATTAGTAGTAGTAGTAGTAGTAGTAGTAGTAGTAGTAGTAGTAGTAATAGTAGTAGTAGTAGTAGTAGTAGTAGTAGTAGAGAAATTTGCTAGAGAAATTTGCTGACATATTTCCCGATGAATTACCTGATGAACTACCCCCAATCAGAGGAATTGAACATGCAATTGACTTCATACCTGGCGCACTAATTCCTAATAAACCTGCATACAGATGTGACCGTAAGGCATCGAAAGAACTACAACGCCAGATTGATGAATTAATGCAGAAAGGGTTAGTTTGAGAATCAATGAGTCCATGAGCAGTTTCGGCCTTACTGGTGCCAAAAAAGGATGGCTCTTGAAGAATGTGTATTGAGTCTAGGGCAGTGAATAACATAACCATCAAGTACAGATTTCCTATGCCCAGACTTGAGGATATGTTAGATGAATTGCATGGTGCAAGTATGTTTTTGAAAATAGATCTGAGAAGTGGCTATCATCAGATGAGAATTCGAGAAGGGGATGAATGGAAGACTGCTTTTAAGACTAAACAAGGTCTTTATGAGTGGTTGATGATGCCTTTCGGTCTATGCAATGCACCAAGTTCGTTTATGAGATTGATGAATGAGGTATTAAGACCATTCCTGAACAAATTCATTGTTGTCTATCTAGGAGATATTCTTGTTTACAACAAAGACATTCATGAACATCTAGACCATCTAAGGCAACTATTTTAAAAGTTACGTGAGCAGAATCTTTATGGAAAACTCGAAAAGTGTGACTTCTTGCAGGAAAAGATTGTTTTCCTGGGGTACATTGTAAGTGGCGCAGGTATTATGGTAGATCCATATAAAGTTGAAGCTCTTAAAACTTGGAAGATACCTACCAATGTTCATGAAGTCAGGAGTTTTCATGGCCTAACATCATTCTACAGGAGATTCATTCAAAATTCTCTACTATCATGGCTCCAATCACTGAATTGATGAAAAAAGGAGAATTTAATTGGAACCAACGAGCACAGGAAGCCTTCAATGAGGTGAAAGAGAGACTTTGCAAAGCACCAATTCTGGTGTTGCTTGATTTTGATAAATTGTTTGAGGTTGAATGTGATGCAAGTGGTGTAGGCATTGGGGCAGTACTAATTCAGGAAAAGAAGCCTGTTTCATACTTCAGTGAAAAGCTGAGTGGCGCCAAACTGAATTACTCCAATTATGATCGTAAAATTTATGCCATTGTTCGAGTACTTGATCATTGGTCTCATTATTTGCGCCCAAAGCCATTTATTTTGCATTCAGATCATGATGCTTTGAAGTATATCAATGGCCAATAGAAGCTCAACCACAGACATGCCAAGTGGGTGGAATTTCTCCAATCTTTTACTTTTTCATCCAGGTACAAAGAAGGCAAGAATAATGTGGTAGCTGATGCATTGTCAAGGAGAGCATATTTACTTGCTACGGTTGACACTAGAGTCCTGGAATTTGAGCACTTAAAGGAATTATATGCCAGTGATTCAGGTTTTGCTACAGAATTTCAGCATCTCTCCAGAAACTACACTATTCAGGATGGTTTCTTATTCAGGAACAACAAACTGTGCATCCCTAAGAGTGGAGTTCGTGAATTACTGATACGGGAGGCTCATAATGGCGCACTTGCTGGACATTTTGGGATTCACAAGACTTATGATATGGTGAGTGAATATTTTTATCTGCCTAAAATGTTGAGTGATATTCAATCAGTGGTTTCCAGGTGTGCTACATGTCAAAGGGAAAAATCAACTTTTGTCAAAGGGCTCTACACTCCATTACCAGTTCCTGATACACCCTAGGATAGTGTCAGTATGGATTTTATAATTGGTCTACTTAGGACACAGAGGGGACGTGATTCTATAATGGTAGTGGTTGACAGATTCTCAAAGATGGCGCATTTTGTGGCCATGAATAAAACTGATGATGCCCAACATGTTGCTGATCTATACATTAAAGAGATTGTGAAGTTGCATGGAATTCCCAGAAGTGTATTGAGTGACAGGGATTCAAAATTTTTGAGTCACTTTTGGAAGAGTTTGTGGAAGATGGTTGGTACCAAGCTGCTTTTTAGTACTTCTCATCACCCTCAAACAGATGGGCAGACTGAAGTTACAAACAGAATATTAGGCACCTTATTATGTGGGCTTGTGAGTAATACAGAAAAGGATTGGGATGTGCGCCTATGTCATGCTGAATTTGCTTATAAAAGGGTTGTTTCATCCACCACAAGACATTCCCCATTCGAAATTGTGTATGGGATTAATCCATATATGCCCATTGATCTGATTCCTTTGGCTAGAGATGAGATATATGTAAATGTGCAAAAAAGGGTGGAAATAATCAATAAAACGTGTGAAGCAGTTCAAAAGAAGATTTCTAAGATGAATGAAATCTAAAGAAGGCGGTCCAACAAGAAAAGAACTCAGCATGTTTTCAAACTTGGTGATTTGGTATGGATACATCTCAGAAAGGTACGTTTTCCTCATAAAAGGAAGAATAAATTAATGCCTAGAGCTGATGGTCCTTTTGAGGTGATTGAAGCATATGGAGATAATGCCTATAAGATTGATTTGCCTGATGAGTAAGGTGATGTGAGTGCTACTTTCAACATTGGGGATCTCTCTCCATACTATGATGATGTGAATTTGAGGGCAAATTATTTTCAACCAGGGGAGAATGATGTGAATTTGATTATAAGCGATATATCCTATGATACACCAATAGTGGATGAGCCAATCAACCTATTAATAAATCCTATTGGGTTTGATAAGGATAAATCACAAGTTTGGATGACAATGATTTTGGCTAACACTGTAGAGACTAGTGATGGTGGTGGCTTCCTAGCCAACACTATTGGCTATTGATCATTAATACTTTTTCACTGGTGGAGTGAGTCATTAAATAAGCTATGAATTATTATTAATACACTCACAGGATGGATCATAGTGGTGGTTACAGGGAACAAGTTGGTTTGGTCCATGAGTTTTTCCCATTTCACTTGATAGGGTTTTCTCATTTTGGATATTATAATTATTTGTTCTTGTGGAGTCTTGCTCATCATAAATATACTAAAAGACATGAAGAGTGGTTTCTTGATTAAAAGATTGGATCTTGAAGCATTTCATGAAGTTCTTGAAGATTCTTGAAAATTGCACAAATGGACGAACAACAAGGGGCGTGTATTTTGACGATTTTTGGCAATCTTAGGCAACAAGTATTTTTCGTGATATTTAGTATAATTTCTGATGATTATCTTGTTTATTAATTATTTAGTTAGGTTGTTAGGATATTTTCTTGATTAGATTAGTTTGTTAGAGTTTGTTAGGCAAGATAAGATCAAGATGCAATGATGAGGTGGCATACTTATCTTGTTGAGTGTGTGTGTGTGTATGTCTTGTAAAGGGACGAATTTCCCTAGTTTGTGCGTGTTTTCTTTGTTGTTTGTAGTTAGGATTTTGTTGTTGATTATACCTATAAATAATCTCAACATTAGGATGTATAATTAATTAAGATTTACACATTGAAATTTCAATTCAATATTTCCTTAAAAATTGCGCAAGTTTAGTGATTAAACTTTGTTTGATTTTCTATCATAAGTTTGTGAGTCAAGAGTGATTAACAAATTTTTAGAACCTTGTTAATTAATTACAGGAGTGTGTTAATTAATTAGTCTTTAATTAAATCAATCTAGGAGTGGAGAGTTTAATTGACAAAAAAACGTGAGGTTTTGAGTGTATTTGCGAGTACTACCAAAAATTCACATCATGTTGTTATTGTTGTTGTTGTTGTTGTTGTTGTCGTTGTTGTTGCTGTTATTGTTCATGTTGAGAGTGTTGTTATAGTTGTTGTTGGTACTGGTGTTGTTGGTGCCGTTGTTGGTATTGTTGTTGGTGTAGTTGTTTGTGATGGTTGTTGCTGTTGTCGTTATTGTTGGTATTGTTGTTGTTGTAGTAGTAGTTGTTGTTTTCGTTGTTGTGGTTGTGTTGGAGTTGTTGTTGGCGTTGTTATTGTTGTTGTTGTTGTCGTTGTTGTTGTTGTTTTTGTTCTTATTGTTGTTGTTGTTGTTGTTGTTGTCGTTGTTGTTGATGATGTTTTTGATGTTGTTGTTGTTGACATTGGTTTTTTTGTTGTTGTTGTTGGCGTTGTTGTTGATGTTGTGTTGTTGTTGTTGTTGTTACTGTGGTTGTTGTTGTTGTTGTTGTTGTGGTTGTTATTGTCGTTGTTGTTGTTGTCATGTTGTTGTTGTTTTTGGTGATGTTGGTGTGGTTGTTGTTGTTGTGCTGTTTTTGTTGTTGGTCTTGTTGCTGTTGTTGTTGTTGTTGTTGTTATTGTCGTTGTTGTTATCGGTATTGTTGTTGTTTTTGTTGGTGACGTTATTGGTGTTGTTGCTGTGTTTGTTGTTGTTGTCATTGTTGTTGTTATTGTTGTTGTTTTTGTTGTTGTCGTTGTTGTTGTAGTTGTTGTTTGTGTTGTTGTTGTTGTTGTTGTTGTTTGATACGAATGTCAACGAGCAAAACTTCGACGGTTTGATAGAAGGTGCAAAGCAAGATGCAACCATGGGAGAACTAGTGGCTTATGGAGACACGAGACTCTTGGGGTTGGCTAAAGCAAATTTTTACGTGTGCATGGTGACATGCACAAGTTTCCTCACGTAAAAATCAAGCAAGAATAACTAGTAGTTTAGGAATGTTGAGCTATATGGGTTTTCTTCCCACTTCACTTGATAGGGTTTTCCTATATGGTGTTTTGCGATAGTCTTAATAAGTCTATGGGTCATGGTTGATGGAGTCAAGCATGGGGAACACGAAAATGGAGGTTTCTTGAAAAAAAGATCGAAGCTCGAAAGGTTTCTTGAAGTTCTTGAAAATGGAAGTCCATCAAAAATCAAGAAAAATAAGCATGTTATATGGCGGGTTGTATTACGGGATTTTGGGGAGTTTTGGGCAACGTTGTTTTCCGTGTTTTCGTGTTTTTTGACTTGGTCAACTTTAGTTAGTTTGTTGATAAATTGTCCTTAGATTGTTTCTTAAAATAACTAGGATTTAGGGCAAAAAATAATAGATTACAAGCCTGGTGCGCAAGCTTGTTATCCGATTTGAGTAGATTTTTGTTTTCCTAATTTAGTTTGTTTGTGCCTTAATTCTAGGTAGTTAGGATTGTTTTAGGATTTCACATGCTGGACGACACGTTTAGCTATAAATATCATGTAAAATACCTCAAGAAAAACTGATTAGATTGATTAAACAAATTGTTTTTCGTCTTCATTGTTTGCGTCAAAACAATTTTTGTGAGATTTCTTGTGAGAAATTCGACGGTGAGTGGTGCTATTGTGCTTATCTCACGTGAGGATAGTTTTAGGATTTAGGGTGCTTTGCTTTAATCAAATTCTAACAATTATTCGCCCTAGACTTTGAATTTGTGGTGCGTCGCTTTATCAAATTTTGTGTTCTAGTTATCTTGTTTGAGTGGCGTTTGTTATAAACAAATCACATCAACTTTTTGGTGCTTTCATTGAGGATTCGTTCAATCTCAAGTTATCATCATCAATTTTCATGGCTCAAGAGGGTGGAGACAAATTTCCACAAGGATTTACGAAGGGTTTGAGTTTAGCTCAAGAAAGAATATGCGCATGCAAGGGAGATCGACGAGTTGAAGGCTCGTTTAGAAGAAGCCTTGACGATCATGGCTTCTATGAAGAAGCTCCCACTAAATCTAAGCAAAGGGATGGCTCATCTCAAGTTCAAGTGAGCAGGAAAATGTGAGAAGTGTTCGTAAACCAAAGAAAGGATACTCGTCAAGCTCTAGTGACGACAGGGAGCCTAGGTCAAGACACAAACGCAAGGGAAGATGAAGGATGATGATCGAAATCTTAATACTCGAAATCCTTGAGTTTAATGGAGCTATGGACCTGTAAAAGTTTTTAGATTGGATTCGTAGAGTTGAGAGGATTTTCGTTACAAGGAGTATGATGATCATAAGTCATACAATTAGCGGAATGGAACTCACTTCCTAGCAAGTCTATGGCTTGAGGGTTGCAAGGAAAAGAAGGAAGGAGGGTAGATTGAAATCTCTTCATGGTCTAAGTTAAAGAGGAGATGGGAACGTTTTGTTCCTCAAGATTTCGAACAAAACATTTCATTAAGATGCATACATTGAAGCAGATAGAAAATCTGTTGACGAATACATCGTGGAGTTCGAAAATTGATCATGGTTTGTGACTTAAAGAGAAGGAGACCACAAGGTGCTCATTTTGTGGCTGTTCTAGATGATAATATAATGAAAGGTCGAATTACAACCTTATTGGACCTTTATGAATTTTAAGTGGCTGCAAGATTGAAAGCAAGTTGCACCCAGCCAAAATTTTTTCAGACTATCGATCCTGGAAAAGGCTATGTATTTCCTCAAAATATAACTTTGATAAGGTTGCTAACACACCACCCTCATCAAGGATAAGAGTTCAACTTCAAGGCCTCAAGGTAGTGATCCACGCATTGTTTGTTTCAAGTGTAAGGGGCAAGGCCACATCCAAAAGATTGTCCTCATGCTAGGTTACAACAGCTCAAATTGGGGAGATGAAGAAACCTTGAAGAAGAGGAGGAGGTGTACGAGGATAAGGGAGGAGATTATGCCAAATATGAGACATGGAAGAAAAACCGGGAGGTTCAACCAGAAACACAAGGCCAAGCATTGGTTTTGCGTA
>PYUH01000290.1:0-41405 GCA_016808085.1 Suaeda aralocaspica
CTAAATTACCTCCAAAAACACTTGCAAACAACAACAAAAACTAAAACACCCCTGAAATTACTGATGTTAGAGAGTTACATGCAAATGAATTTCCACCAAAAATTTAATTAATTACCAAAAAACACCGCTAATCAAAACCCATAATTGAAAAAAGGGCAATCTTCAATTACCTTTTGAAATCAAAAATCCCCAAATATGGGGTGAAGAAAAGGAGGCTGTAGAACCACATTAAAACCAAATCAATTCAGCAAAATCATTTTAAAATGAGCTTAATCAAACCATTAAGCAACAAATTAAAAACCACTAAAACAGTGATTAATTGAAACTAGAGCGACCCCTAAAACAGTGATTAACAACAACTAAAGCAGCAAAATGAGCTTAATCAAACCATTAAGCAGCAAATTAACAACCACGAAAAAACCCCAAATCAAAATAACTTCAAACTAAACTGAAATTTGAATCCTTGAACACCAATTCATATTCGTTCTCTAAATTCAGTAAATTCGTTTTCCAATTGGGGTTCAAACCCAGCAATGTCAGTGAATTTAAAATAACACCAATTCATTTTCATATTCAAGTAAATTTTAGTGAATTTAAAATAACACCAATTCGTTTTGAATATGAATTACTTTTATTTCATATTTCGTTTTACTGAAGTTAAAAGTAATTCATATTCAAAACTAATTGAAACCCCAATTCATATTCAAGTAATCAAATTTCAGTTTAGTTTTACTCCATGGTTTGAAATTCAATAAATTTCATTGAATTTAAAATAACACCACGAAATTTCGTCAAACCCAGAAATTTGATAACTTCAGTAAATTCGTGCTCTAATTCAGTCTTAAGAAACCCTAAAATCCTAATTTATAACTGATAAAAGAAAAAATTCACCAAAAAAAGGCAAAGATTACCACTGCAGGGGCGCCGTGTTAACATGCAACCAATCTCGAACCCATGGCGCCGTTGAAGTCGGCCATAGAACTGCAGGGGTCGAAATCAAACCATGCGAACACAATTACATTCAGAGCAAACTGATTGGTTTTGTTTTAATTGGTTTAATTGGTTTTAATCGAAAATCACAATTGTATTTTATGGAGTGAGATTTAGTTTGGTTTAATTCATAGTGAAGTGAGAGTGTGTGACAATGAATTGAAAGAGTGAAGTAGTGATTTTTTTAGAAACAGAATTGAAAGAGTGTTGCTTCTTCCCAAATTTACTCGCTGAGTCTAATAAGATAACGTGGCAACAGTAATAGCGACGGTTCCACTAATCCGTCCCTAATTATTAGCAGTGACATTACATCTTCCCATTATTAGAGACGGATTTTTTGATCCGTCTCAAGATTTAGAGAGGAATTTTTGATCCGTCGCTAATTCAGAGACGGAATAAAACTATCCGTCACTATATAATTTCAGTAACGGAATTTTATAATCCGTCTCCAAATTAAAGACGGATTAAATTCCGTAGCAAGTACTCCGTTGCTATATGGCCGTTTTTTTGTAGTGTCTTGTTCTTGTTCTTGTTCTTGTTCTTGTTCTTGTTCTTGTTCTTGTTCTTGTTCTTGTTCTTGTTCTTGTTCTTGTTCTTGTTCTTGTTCTTGTTCTTGTTCTTGTTCTTGTTCTTGTTCTTGTTCTTGTTCTTGTTCTTGTTCTTGTTCTTGTTCTTGTTCTTGTTCTTGTTCTTGTTCTTGTTCTTGTTCTTGTTCTTGTTCTTGTTCTTGTTCTTGTTCTTGTTCTTGTTCTTGTTCTTGTTCTTGTTCTTGTTCTTGTTCTTGTTCTTGTTCTTGTTCTTGTTCTTGTTCTTGTTCTTGTTCTTGTTCTTGTTCTTGTTCTTGTTCTTGTTCTTGTTCTTGTTCTTGTTCTTGTTCTTGTTCTTGTTCTTGTTCTTGTTCTTGTTCTTGTTCTTGTTATTGTTCTTGTTCTTGTTATTATTATTATTANGTTATTGTTATTGTTATTGTTATTGTTATTGTTATTGTTATTGTTATTGTTATTGTTATTGTTATTGTTATTGTTATTGTTATTGTTATTGTTATTGTTGTTGTTATTGTTATTGTTATTGTTATTGTTATTGTTATTGTCATTGTCTTTGTCATTGTCTTTGTCATTGTCTTTGTCATTTTCATTGTCATTTTCGTTGTCATTGTTGTTGTCATTGTTGTTGTCATTGTCATTGTCATTGTTACTGTTACTGTTATTGTTACTGTTATTGTGATTGTTACTGTTACTGTCATTGTTACTGTTATTGTTACTGTTATTGTGATTGTTACTGTTATTGTGATTGTTACTGTTATTGTTACTGTTATTTTTATTGTTACTGTTATTGTTAGTGTTAGTGTTATTGTTAGTGTTAGTGTTATTGTTATTGTTATTGTTAGTGTTATTGTAATTGTTATTGTTATTGTTTTTGTGATTGTTATTGTTATTATAATTGTTATTGTTATTGTTATTGTTATAGTTATTGCTATAGTTATTGCTATTGTTATTGCTATTGTTATTGCTATTGTTATTGCTATTGCTATTGCTATTGCTATTGCTATTGTTATTGTTATTGTTATTGTTATTGTTATTGTTATTGTTATTGTTATTGTTATTGTTATTGTTATTGTTATTGTTATTGTTATTGTTATTGTTATTGTTATTGTTATTGTTATTGTTATTGTTATTGTTATTGTTATTGTTATTGTTATTGTTATTGTTATTGTTATTGTTATTGTTATTGTTATTGTTATTGTTATTGTTATTGTTATTGTTATTGTTATTGTTATTGTTATTGTTATTGTTATTGTTATTGTTATTGTTATTGTTATTGTTATTGTTATTGTTATTGTTATTGTTATTGTTATTGTTATTGTTATTGTTATTGTTANTGTTCTTGTTATTGTTGTTGTTATTGTTGTTGTTATTGTTGTTGTTCTTGTTGTTGTTGTTGTTGTTGTTGTTGTTGTTGTTGTTGTTATTGTTATTGCATTGGTCTTGTTATTGGTCTTGTTCTTGTTCTTGTTCTTGTTCTTGTTCTTGTTCTTGTTCTTGTTCTTGTTCTTGTTCTTGTTCTTGTTCTTGTTCTTGTTCTTGTTCTTGTTCTTGTTCTTGTTCTTGTTCTTGTTCTTGTTCTTGTTCTTGTTCTTGTTCTTGTTCTTGTTCTTGTTCTTGTTCTTGTTCTTGTTCTTGTTCTTGTTCTTGTTCTTGTTCTTGTTCTTGTTCTTGTTCTTGTTCTTGTTCTTGTTCTTGTTCTTGTTCTTGTTCTTGTTCTTGTTCTTGTTCTTGTTCTTGTTCTTGTTCTTGTTCTTGTTCTTGTTCTTGTTCTTGTTCTTGTTCTTGTTCTTGTTCTTGTTCTTGTTCTTGTTCTTGTTCTTGTTCTTGTTCTTGTTCTTGTTCTTGTTCTTGTTCTTGTTCTTGTTCTTGTTCTTGTTCTTGTTCTTGTTCTTGTTCTTGTTCTTGTTCTTGTTCTTGTTCTTGTTCTTGTTCTTGTTCTTGTTCTTGTTCTTGTTCTTGTTCTTGTTCTTGTTCTTGTTCTTGTTCTTGTTCTTGTTCTTGTTCTTGTTCTTGTTCTTGTTCTTGTTCTTGTTCTTGTTCTTGTTCTTGTTCTTGTTCTTGTTCTTGTTCTTGTTCTTGTTCTTGTTCTTGTTCTTGTTCTTGTTCTTGTTCTTGTTCTTGTTCTTGTTCTTGTTCTTGTTCTTGTTCTTGTTCTTGTTCTTGTTCTTGTTCTTGTTCTTGTTCTTGTTCTTGTTCTTGTTCTTGTTCTTGTTCTTGTTCTTGTTCTTGTTCTTGTTCTTGTTCTTGTTCTTGTTCTTGTTCTTGTTCTTGTTCTTGTTCTTGTTCTTGTTCTTGTTCTTGTTCTTGTTCTTGTTCTTGTTCTTGTTCTTGTTCTTGTTCTTGTTCTTGTTCTTGTTCTTGTTCTTGTTCTTGTTCTTGTTCTTGTTCTTGTTCTTGTTCTTGTTCTTGTTCTTGTTCTTGTTCTTGTTCTTGTTCTTGTTCTTGTTCTTGTTCTTGTTCTTGTTCTTGTTCTTGTTCTTGTTCTTGTTCTTGTTCTTGTTCTTGTTCTTGTTCTTGTTCTTGTTCTTGTTCTTGTTCTTGTTCTTGTTCTTGTTCTTGTTCTTGTTCTTGTTCTTGTTCTTGTTCTTGTTCTTGTTCTTGTTCTTGTTCTTGTTCTTGTTCTTGTTCTTGTTCTTGTTCTTGTTCTTGTTCTTGTTCTTGTTCTTGTTCTTGTTCTTGTTCTTGTTCTTGTTCTTGTTCTTGTTCTTGTTCTTGTTCTTGTTCTTGTTCTTGTTCTTGTTCTTGTTCTTGTTCTTGTTCTTGTTCTTGTTCTTGTTCTTGTTCTTGTTCTTGTTCTTGTTCTTGTTCTTGTTCTTGTTCTTGTTCTTGTTCTTGTTCTTGTTCTTGTTCTTGTTCTTGTTCTTGTTCTTGTTCTTGTTCTTGTTCTTGTTCTTGTTCTTGTTCTTGTTCTTGTTCTTGTTCTTGTTCTTGTTCTTGTTCTTGTTCTTGTTCTTGTTCTTGTTCTTGTTCTTGTTCTTGTTCTTGTTCTTGTTCTTGTTCTTGTTCTTGTTCTTGTTCTTGTTCTTGTTCTTGTTCTTGTTCTTGTTCTTGTTCTTGTTCTTGTTCTTGTTCTTGTTCTTGTTCTTGTTCTTGTTCTTGTTCTTGTTCTTGTTCTTGTTCTTGTTCTTGTTCTTGTTCTTGTTCTTGTTCTTGTTCTTGTTCTTGTTCTTGTTCTTGTTCTTGTTCTTGTTCTTGTTCTTGTTCTTGTTCTTGTTCTTGTTCTTGTTCTTGTTCTTGTTCTTGTTCTTGTTCTTGTTCTTGTTCTTGTTCTTGTTCTTGTTCTTGTTCTTGTTCTTGTTCTTGTTCTTGTTCTTGTTCTTGTTCTTGTTCTTGTTCTTGTTCTTGTTCTTGTTCTTGTTCTTGTTCTTGTTCTTGTTCTTGTTCTTGTTCTTGTTCTTGTTCTTGTTCTTGTTCTTGTTCTTGTTCTTGTTCTTGTTCTTGTTCTTGTTCTTGTTCTTGTTCTTGTTCTTGTTCTTGTTCTTGTTCTTGTTCTTGTTCTTGTTCTTGTTCTTGTTCTTGTTCTTGTTCTTGTTCTTGTTCTTGTTCTTGTTCTTGTTCTTGTTCTTGTTCTTGTTCTTGTTCTTGTTCTTGTTCTTGTTCTTGTTCTTGTTCTTGTTCTTGTTCTTGTTCTTGTTCTTGTTCTTGTTCTTGTTCTTGTTCTTGTTCTTGTTCTTGTTCTTGTTCTTGTTCTTGTTCTTGTTCTTGTTCTTGTTCTTGTTCTTGTTCTTGTTCTTGTTCTTGTTCTTGTTCTTGTTCTTGTTCTTGTTCTTGTTCTTGTTCTTGTTCTTGTTCTTGTTCTTGTTCTTGTTCTTGTTCTTGTTCTTGTTCTTGTTCTTGTTCTTGTTCTTGTTCTTGTTCTTGTTCTTGTTCTTGTTCTTGTTCTTGTTCTTGTTCTTGTTCTTGTTCTTGTTCTTGTTCTTGTTCTTGTTCTTGTTCTTGTTCTTGTTCTTGTTCTTGTTCTTGTTCTTGTTCTTGTTCTTGTTCTTGTTCTTGTTCTTGTTCTTGTTCTTGTTCTTGTTCTTGTTCTTGTTCTTGTTCTTGTTCTTGTTCTTGTTCTTGTTCTTGTTCTTGTTCTTGTTCTTGTTCTTGTTCTTGTTCTTGTTCTTGTTCTTGTTCTTGTTCTTGTTCTTGTTCTTGTTCTTGTTCTTGTTCTTGTTCTTGTTCTTGTTCTTGTTCTTGTTCTTGTTCTTGTTCTTGTTCTTGTTCTTGTTCTTGTTCTTGTTCTTGTTCTTGTTCTTGTTCTTGTTCTTGTTCTTGTTCTTGTTCTTGTTCTTGTTCTTGTTCTTGTTCTTGTTCTTGTTCTTGTTCTTGTTCTTGTTCTTGTTCTTGTTCTTGTTCTTGTTCTTGTTCTTGTTCTTGTTCTTGTTCTTGTTCTTGTTCTTGTTCTTGTTCTTGTTCTTGTTCTTGTTCTTGTTCTTGTTCTTGTTCTTGTTCTTGTTCTTGTTCTTGTTCTTGTTCTTGTTCTTGTTCTTGTTCTTGTTCTTGTTCTTGTTCTTGTTCTTGTTCTTGTTCTTGTTCTTGTTCTTGTTCTTGTTCTTGTTCTTGTTCTTGTTCTTGTTCTTGTTCTTGTTCTTGTTCTTGTTCTTGTTCTTGTTCTTGTTCTTGTTCTTGTTCTTGTTCTTGTTCTTGTTCTTGTTCTTGTTCTTGTTCTTGTTCTTGTTCTTGTTCTTGTTCTTGTTCTTGTTCTTGTTCTTGTTCTTGTTCTTGTTCTTGTTCTTGTTCTTGTTCTTGTTCTTGTTCTTGTTCTTGTTCTTGTTCTTGTTCTTGTTCTTGTTCTTGTTCTTGTTCTTGTTCTTGTTCTTGTTCTTGTTCTTGTTCTTGTTCTTGTTCTTGTTCTTGTTCTTGTTCTTGTTCTTGTTCTTGTTCTTGTTCTTGTTCTTGTTCTTGTTCTTGTTCTTGTTCTTGTTCTTGTTCTTGTTCTTGTTCTTGTTCTTGTTCTTGTTCTTGTTCTTGTTCTTGTTCTTGTTCTTGTTCTTGTTCTTGTTCTTGTTCTTGTTCTTGTTCTTGTTCTTGTTCTTGTTCTTGTTCTTGTTCTTGTTCTTGTTCTTGTTCTTGTTCTTGTTCTTGTTCTTGTTCTTGTTCTTGTTCTTGTTCTTGTTCTTGTTCTTGTTCTTGTTCTTGTTCTTGTTCTTGTTCTTGTTCTTGTTCTTGTTCTTGTTCTTGTTCTTGTTCTTGTTCTTGTTCTTGTTCTTGTTCTTGTTCTTGTTCTTGTTCTTGTTCTTGTTCTTGTTCTTGTTCTTGTTCTTGTTCTTGTTCTTGTTCTTGTTCTTGTTCTTGTTCTTGTTCTTGTTCTTGTTCTTGTTCTTGTTCTTGTTCTTGTTCTTGTTCTTGTTCTTGTTCTTGTTCTTGTTCTTGTTCTTGTTCTTGTTCTTGTTCTTGTTCTTGTTCTTGTTCTTGTTCTTGTTCTTGTTCTTGTTCTTGTTCTTGTTCTTGTTCTTGTTCTTGTTCTTGTTCTTGTTCTTGTTCTTGTTCTTGTTCTTGTTCTTGTTCTTGTTCTTGTTCTTGTTCTTGTTCTTGTTCTTGTTCTTGTTCTTGTTCTTGTTCTTGTTCTTGTTCTTGTTCTTGTTCTTGTTCTTGTTCTTGTTCTTGTTCTTGTTCTTGTTCTTGTTCTTGTTCTTGTTCTTGTTCTTGTTCTTGTTCTTGTTCTTGTTCTTGTTCTTGTTCTTGTTCTTGTTCTTGTTCTTGTTCTTGTTCTTGTTCTTGTTCTTGTTCTTGTTCTTGTTCTTGTTCTTGTTCTTGTTCTTGTTCTTGTTCTTGTTCTTGTTCTTGTTCTTGTTCTTGTTCTTGTTCTTGTTCTTGTTCTTGTTCTTGTTCTTGTTCTTGTTCTTGTTCTTGTTCTTGTTCTTGTTCTTGTTCTTGTTCTTGTTCTTGTTCTTGTTCTTGTTCTTGTTCTTGTTCTTGTTCTTGTTCTTGTTCTTGTTCTTGTTCTTGTTCTTGTTCTTGTTCTTGTTCTTGTTCTTGTTCTTGTTCTTGTTCTTGTTCTTGTTCTTGTTCTTGTTCTTGTTCTTGTTCTTGTTCTTGTTCTTGTTCTTGTTCTTGTTCTTGTTCTTGTTCTTGTTCTTGTTCTTGTTCTTGTTCTTGTTCTTGTTCTTGTTCTTGTTCTTGTTCTTGTTCTTGTTCTTGTTCTTGTTCTTGTTCTTGTTCTTGTTCTTGTTCTTGTTCTTGTTCTTGTTCTTGTTCTTGTTCTTGTTCTTGTTCTTGTTCTTGTTCTTGTTCTTGTTCTTGTTCTTGTTCTTGTTCTTGTTCTTGTTCTTGTTCTTGTTCTTGTTCTTGTTCTTGTTCTTGTTCTTGTTCTTGTTCTTGTTCTTGTTCTTGTTCTTGTTCTTGTTCTTGTTCTTGTTCTTGTTCTTGTTCTTGTTCTTGTTCTTGTTCTTGTTCTTGTTCTTGTTCTTGTTCTTGTTCTTGTTCTTGTTCTTGTTCTTGTTCTTGTTCTTGTTCTTGTTCTTGTTCTTGTTCTTGTTCTTGTTCTTGTTCTTGTTCTTGTTCTTGTTCTTGTTCTTGTTCTTGTTCTTGTTCTTGTTCTTGTTCTTGTTCTTGTTCTTGTTCTTGTTCTTGTTCTTGTTCTTGTTCTTGTTCTTGTTCTTGTTCTTGTTCTTGTTCTTGTTCTTGTTCTTGTTCTTGTTCTTGTTCTTGTTCTTGTTCTTGTTCTTGTTCTTGTTCTTGTTCTTGTTCTTGTTCTTGTTCTTGTTCTTGTTCTTGTTCTTGTTCTTGTTCTTGTTCTTGTTCTTGTTCTTGTTCTTGTTCTTGTTCTTGTTCTTGTTCTTGTTCTTGTTCTTGTTCTTGTTCTTGTTCTTGTTCTTGTTCTTGTTCTTGTTCTTGTTCTTGTTCTTGTTCTTGTTCTTGTTCTTGTTCTTGTTCTTGTTCTTGTTCTTGTTCTTGTTCTTGTTCTTGTTCTTGTTCTTGTTCTTGTTCTTGTTCTTGTTCTTGTTCTTGTTCTTGTTCTTGTTCTTGTTCTTGTTCTTGTTCTTGTTCTTGTTCTTGTTCTTGTTCTTGTTCTTGTTCTTGTTCTTGTTCTTGTTCTTGTTCTTGTTCTTGTTCTTGTTCTTGTTCTTGTTCTTGTTCTTGTTCTTGTTCTTGTTCTTGTTCTTGTTCTTGTTCTTGTTCTTGTTCTTGTTCTTGTTCTTGTTCTTGTTCTTGTTCTTGTTCTTGTTCTTGTTCTTGTTCTTGTTCTTGTTCTTGTTCTTGTTCTTGTTCTTGTTCTTGTTCTTGTTCTTGTTCTTGTTCTTGTTCTTGTTCTTGTTCTTGTTCTTGTTCTTGTTCTTGTTCTTGTTCTTGTTCTTGTTCTTGTTCTTGTTCTTGTTCTTGTTCTTGTTCTTGTTCTTGTTCTTGTTCTTGTTCTTGTTCTTGTTCTTGTTCTTGTTCTTGTTCTTGTTCTTGTTCTTGTTCTTGTTCTTGTTCTTGTTCTTGTTCTTGTTCTTGTTCTTGTTCTTGTTCTTGTTCTTGTTCTTGTTCTTGTTCTTGTTCTTGTTCTTGTTCTTGTTCTTGTTCTTGTTCTTGTTCTTGTTCTTGTTCTTGTTCTTGTTCTTGTTCTTGTTCTTGTTCTTGTTCTTGTTCTTGTTCTTGTTCTTGTTCTTGTTCTTGTTCTTGTTCTTGTTCTTGTTCTTGTTCTTGTTCTTGTTCTTGTTCTTGTTCTTGTTCTTGTTCTTGTTCTTGTTCTTGTTCTTGTTCTTGTTCTTGTTCTTGTTCTTGTTCTTGTTCTTGTTCTTGTTCTTGTTCTTGTTCTTGTTCTTGTTCTTGTTCTTGTTCTTGTTCTTGTTCTTGTTCTTGTTCTTGTTCTTGTTCTTGTTCTTGTTCTTGTTCTTGTTCTTGTTCTTGTTCTTGTTCTTGTTCTTGTT
Source organism: Suaeda aralocaspica (assembly GCA_016808085.1). NCBI lineage: Eukaryota > Viridiplantae > Streptophyta > Magnoliopsida > Caryophyllales > Amaranthaceae > Suaeda > Suaeda aralocaspica. Next base: position 9,371 of record PYUH01000290.1, read on the forward strand.
CTTGTTCTTGTTCTTGTTCTTGTTCTTGTTCTTGTTCTTGTTCTTGTTCTTGTTCTTGTTCTTGTTCTTGTTCTTGTTCTTGTTCTTGTTCTTGTTCTTGTTCTTGTTCTTGTTCTTGTTCTTGTTCTTGTTCTTGTTCTTGTTCTTGTTCTTGTTCTTGTTCTTGTTCTTGTTCTTGTTCTTGTTCTTGTTCTTGTTCTTGTTCTTGTTCTTGTTCTTGTTCTTGTTCTTGTTCTTGTTCTTGTTCTTGTTCTTGTTCTTGTTCTTGTTCTTGTTCTTGTTCTTGTTCTTGTTCTTGTTCTTGTTCTTGTTCTTGTTCTTGTTCTTGTTCTTGTTCTTGTTCTTGTTCTTGTTCTTGTTCTTGTTCTTGTTCTTGTTCTTGTTCTTGTTCTTGTTCTTGTTCTTGTTCTTGTTCTTGTTCTTGTTCTTGTTCTTGTTCTTGTTCTTGTTCTTGTTCTTGTTCTTGTTCTTGTTCTTGTTCTTGTTCTTGTTCTTGTTCTTGTTCTTGTTCTTGTTCTTGTTCTTGTTCTTGTTCTTGTTCTTGTTCTTGTTCTTGTTCTTGTTCTTGTTCTTGTTCTTGTTCTTGTTCTTGTTCTTGTTCTTGTTCTTGTTCTTGTTCTTGTTCTTGTTCTTGTTCTTGTTCTTGTTCTTGTTCTTGTTCTTGTTCTTGTTCTTGTTCTTGTTCTTGTTCTTGTTCTTGTTCTTGTTCTTGTTCTTGTTCTTGTTCTTGTTCTTGTTCTTGTTCTTGTTCTTGTTCTTGTTCTTGTTCTTGTTCTTGTTCTTGTTCTTGTTCTTGTTCTTGTTCTTGTTCTTGTTCTTGTTCTTGTTCTTGTTCTTGTTCTTGTTCTTGTTCTTGTTCTTGTTCTTGTTCTTGTTCTTGTTCTTGTTCTTGTTCTTGTTCTTGTTCTTGTTCTTGTTCTTGTTCTTGTTCTTGTTCTTGTTCTTGTTCTTGTTCTTGTTCTTGTTCTTGTTCTTGTTCTTGTTCTTGTTCTTGTTCTTGTTCTTGTTCTTGTTCTTGTTCTTGTTCTTGTTCTTGTTCTTGTTCTTGTTCTTGTTCTTGTTCTTGTTCTTGTTCTTGTTCTTGTTCTTGTTCTTGTTCTTGTTCTTGTTCTTGTTCTTGTTCTTGTTCTTGTTCTTGTTCTTGTTCTTGTTCTTGTTCTTGTTCTTGTTCTTGTTCTTGTTCTTGTTCTTGTTCTTGTTCTTGTTCTTGTTCTTGTTCTTGTTCTTGTTCTTGTTCTTGTTCTTGTTCTTGTTCTTGTTCTTGTTCTTGTTCTTGTTCTTGTTCTTGTTCTTGTTCTTGTTCTTGTTCTTGTTCTTGTTCTTGTTCTTGTTCTTGTTCTTGTTCTTGTTCTTGTTCTTGTTCTTGTTCTTGTTCTTGTTCTTGTTCTTGTTCTTGTTCTTGTTCTTGTTCTTGTTCTTGTTCTTGTTCTTGTTCTTGTTCTTGTTCTTGTTCTTGTTCTTGTTCTTGTTCTTGTTCTTGTTCTTGTTCTTGTTCTTGTTCTTGTTCTTGTTCTTGTTCTTGTTCTTGTTCTTGTTCTTGTTCTTGTTCTTGTTCTTGTTCTTGTTCTTGTTCTTGTTCTTGTTCTTGTTCTTGTTCTTGTTCTTGTTCTTGTTCTTGTTCTTGTTCTTGTTCTTGTTCTTGTTCTTGTTCTTGTTCTTGTTCTTGTTCTTGTTCTTGTTCTTGTTCTTGTTCTTGTTCTTGTTCTTGTTCTTGTTCTTGTTCTTGTTCTTGTTCTTGTTCTTGTTCTTGTTCTTGTTCTTGTTCTTGTTCTTGTTCTTGTTCTTGTTCTTGTTCTTGTTCTTGTTCTTGTTCTTGTTCTTGTTCTTGTTCTTGTTCTTGTTCTTGTTCTTGTTCTTGTTCTTGTTCTTGTTCTTGTTCTTGTTCTTGTTCTTGTTCTTGTTCTTGTTCTTGTTCTTGTTCTTGTTCTTGTTCTTGTTCTTGTTCTTGTTCTTGTTCTTGTTCTTGTTCTTGTTCTTGTTCTTGTTCTTGTTCTTGTTCTTGTTCTTGTTCTTGTTCTTGTTCTTGTTCTTGTTCTTGTTCTTGTTCTTGTTCTTGTTCTTGTTCTTGTTCTTGTTCTTGTTCTTGTTCTTGTTCTTGTTCTTGTTCTTGTTCTTGTTCTTGTTCTTGTTCTTGTTCTTGTTCTTGTTCTTGTTCTTGTTCTTGTTCTTGTTCTTGTTCTTGTTCTTGTTCTTGTTCTTGTTCTTGTTCTTGTTCTTGTTCTTGTTCTTGTTCTTGTTCTTGTTCTTGTTCTTGTTCTTGTTCTTGTTCTTGTTCTTGTTCTTGTTCTTGTTCTTGTTCTTGTTCTTGTTCTTGTTCTTGTTCTTGTTCTTGTTCTTGTTCTTGTTCTTGTTCTTGTTCTTGTTCTTGTTCTTGTTCTTGTTCTTGTTCTTGTTCTTGTTCTTGTTCTTGTTCTTGTTCTTGTTCTTGTTCTTGTTCTTGTTCTTGTTCTTGTTCTTGTTCTTGTTCTTGTTCTTGTTCTTGTTCTTGTTCTTGTTCTTGTTCTTGTTCTTGTTCTTGTTCTTGTTCTTGTTCTTGTTCTTGTTCTTGTTCTTGTTCTTGTTCTTGTTCTTGTTCTTGTTCTTGTTCTTGTTCTTGTTCTTGTTCTTGTTCTTGTTCTTGTTCTTGTTCTTGTTCTTGTTCTTGTTCTTGTTCTTGTTCTTGTTCTTGTTCTTGTTCTTGTTCTTGTTCTTGTTCTTGTTCTTGTTCTTGTTCTTGTTCTTGTTCTTGTTCTTGTTCTTGTTCTTGTTCTTGTTCTTGTTCTTGTTCTTGTTCTTGTTCTTGTTCTTGTTCTTGTTCTTGTTCTTGTTCTTGTTCTTGTTCTTGTTCTTGTTCTTGTTCTTGTTCTTGTTCTTGTTCTTGTTCTTGTTCTTGTTCTTGTTCTTGTTCTTGTTCTTGTTCTTGTTCTTGTTCTTGTTCTTGTTATTGTTCTTGTTATTGTTCTTGTTATTGTTATTGTTCTTGTTATTGTTCTTGTTTTTGTTGTTGTTATTGTTGTTGTTATTGTTATTGTCATTGTCAGTGTCATTGTCATTGTTATTGTTATTGTTATTGTTATTGTTATTGTTATTGTTATTGTTATTGTTATTGTTATTGTTATTGTTACTGTTACTGTTATTGTTAGTGTGATTTTGATTGTGATTGTTATTGTTATTGTTATTGTTATTGTTTTTGTTATTGTTATTGTTATTGTCATTGTCATTGTCATTGTCATTGTCATTGTCATTGTCATTGTCATTGTCATTGTCATTGTCATTGTCATTGTCATTGTCATTGTCATTGTCATTGTTACTGCAACATTCATAGCCTCATCAGTTTTATGGCAAGGTGTGAATTGTGCTATCTTCAAAATCTATACACCACAACCATGATAGAATCCTTGCTTCTTGCAGTTCTATGTAATCCCATAATAAAATCCATGGATACATCCTCCCAAGGACATTCATGAACAGGCAATGGTGTGTAATAACCTTGATGAAAAGAAGCTTTCGCCAATTGACAAATTGCACATTGTTATATTATAGCTTCAACATCAACAATCATCTTAGGCCAATAGAATTGTTCTTGTAACATGTTTAGAGTTTTAGTAATGCCAAAATGCCCTGCTAACCCTCCACCATGCGCTTCTCTAACGAACAATTCTCTAATTGAACACTTAGGCACACACAATTGATTACCCTTGAATATGAACCCATCATGCATCACAAAAGATCACGCTGAAACTATTATCACAAAAGATCACGATTCCGTGTGTTGCAATATAGGACCGAAACTATTATCATGCTCATAGTATGTTTTGATCATGTCTAGACCAAGTAAATTGTAATTCAACACACTAATAAGAGCATTCCTTCGTGAGAGAGCATCTGCAACAACAATAGACTTGCCTTCTTTGTACTTTGATGAAAAGTGAAAAGATTGTAGGAACTCCATCCACTTGGCATTTCCAGGATTCAACTTTTGTTGGCCATTGATACGAAACAAGGTGACAACTTTGAAGGTTTGATTATGGCTTCTAAAGATGATACAAGTATGGGAGAAATTATGGCTTATGAAGGAAGTGTCTTAATCATCATTAACAGCCTTATACACATGAAGAATAACTTCTTGAAAGTTTCTTGATTAAAAGATTGAATATTGAAAGGTTTCTTGAAGATTTGAAGAAAAGTCACAAAAATTGCGCAAATTTGGATGGTTTGCTCTGACGTCCATTTTGGCGTTTTTGGGTGATTTTGGGTAGATCATATATTTGTATAAATCTGGTTATAATTTGTTGATTATCTTGATTAGCAAGGTAAGTTTAAGTTTGTTAGGATAATTTTCAGATTAGATAGAGTTTCTTAGGATATTTTAGCAAGTTGCATTGCCATGCAGTGATGATGTGGCATTCTTATCTTGTGAGTCATCGATGAGTCACTAGATTAGTCCTAATTATCCTATGTTTATGCGTGTATTTTAGCCTAGATTAGTTAGGATTTTATTAATGATTATGACTATAAATAATCTCAACATTAGATTGTAAAAAAAAACATACATATTAGAGTTCAATAAACATTGATTGTTTAAGTTTGCTTGTTTTTTACAAAACAAATAAAAAAACATAAGGTGATGAAAATTTTCGTGCGTGAAATTTTTGAACATCTTTAAAGACTTGGTGCTTAGGCTTTATACTCTTGTGAGGATAATTTTAGGAATTGAGGGTGCATTGCTTTAATCAATTCATAAAACTATTCGACCTAGATCGTTTTTCTTGGTGCTTGGCTTTAGAGAAAACCGAAGTAGTTTATATCCTTGTGAGTGGAGATTTATTTATTTAATCAACATTCACATCAAATTTTGGTCCTTCCGTTGAGAGGAAATTAATCCTCAAGGTTATTGGTATCAATTTCAATGTTGAAACAAAACTAATCATGTCAGCTGATGAAGTAAGTACTCCTAAAGTTACCACGGATGAATTGCGCAATGACATAGAAGACTTAAAAGCTATGTTTGAGGCTACTATGAAAGATTTGCTGAAAGATTGAGGCCACCTAGTAAATCCAAGAATGGAAATAAGGAAGAATCAGATTCTAGTTCTGATGATGAGCAAGCAAGTTTAAGAAATGCACGAAAACCGAAAAAACAATACTCATCAAGTTCTACTAATGAAGAACCTATAAATAGGCGCAGAAAGAAGGAGAGGCCTAAGGATGATGATCACAATCTTAAACTGGATATTCCTGAATTTAGTGGAAGTTTGGATCCGGAAAAGTTCTTAGATTGGCTAAGAAGGATTGAATGAATTTGCAAATACAAAGAGTATGATGATCGAAAATCATACAAGATTGCGGAATTAAAATTGACGGGCTTGGCTAGCTTGTGGCATGAAGGTACGCAAAAGAAAAGAAAGAAGGATGGGATACTTTAAGGAGAAATTAAAGAAGGAGCTGAGGAGACGTTTTGTTCCTCAAGATTACAAGCAAGGCAACTTCATTAAGATGCATACTTTAAAGCAAGATCGAAAATCAGTTGAAGAGTACCCATCTGAGTTCCTCAACTTAATAACCATATGCGATTTAGAAGAGAAAGAGGATCATCAAGTAGCTCGTTATGTTGCTGGCTTAGAAGAAAGAATAAGAGAAAAGGTGGAATCACAACCTTACGGGACTTTTGATGAAGTTTACAAGGTTGCATCTAGGGTAGAGAAGCAATTTTCAAAAAAAGCAAGTACTTTTTCGAAACCCTTTGTGAAGGAAGAAGGTGCCATTGTTTCATTTAAACAAAATTTCGATTCCATTAAAAACCTCCTCCTTATATCAAGGATAAAGGCTCTGCTACTAAGCCTCCACTCCCTGATCAACGCACATGTTTTAAGTGCAAGGGTGAAGGCCATATCCAGAAGGATTGCCCTCATTCAATGGTTCATACTACTCGGAATTGGGTAGATGATGAAAGCTTTGAAGAAGAGGAGAATGAGCAACAGGCACTAGTACAAAACAAGCCTATTGAGGCACTTAATTAGACACGCAACCCAATAAAAGTGCTAATTCAATTAAAATACGCTCAATGTAGAAGCGCATAACGAAAGCTTTGAAGAAGAGGAGAATGAGCAACAGGCACTAGTACAAAACAAGCCTATTGAGGCACTTAATTAGACACGCAACCCAATAAAAGTGCTAATTCAATTAAAATACGCTCAAAGTAGAAGCGCATAACAAAAGCGCTGCAGATAAGCGTTGGTAAAGGACAAAACAAACCCGCCACTTACTTTTTAATAAAATCAAAACTTCCACTTCCATTGTCAAAAAAAAAAAAAAAAAACTCCTACTTCTTCCATTACGGAGCAGCACTGCAGCAGTTTGCGAGGTCAAACGAGACTTCGAAAAATCAAAATCCTAATCAAAATCCCTCTCTCAATCGAATTCTATATTCCTCCATTTCTATCAAATTCGAATTCCCTCCTTGCCTCTCACAATCGCATAGCCTCTCACTAATCCGTCGTTCCTCTAATTTTATCTAATTCGTCTGAGGTAATCTAATCGCCAAAGATGGTATCTTTTTCAAATTTAATCTTTAAATTTTTTTCGCATAATATTGTATTTAATTTCTAATGTATTGTTATATTAATTGGTAATTTATTTGGATTTGTGAATGTAATTAATGGCAGGCAGCAAGAATAATCGCTCAATTAGTTGTAGTAGGTTCTGGGGTTTTAATTCGTGCAGTTTCTCAAGCTTATCATCAAGCTCTTTTAGTAAGTTTTCTTCTTTATATTCATATTTTTTGTGAATGTTTTGATTAATTTGATTATGATTGTTTAATTGAGTTTCCCCTAATTTTTCATTGTTATGCCTTAATTTGGGTGAAATCGTTTTGTTTTGGAGATTAGGGGTGTAATTCTTTGTTTGAGAATGAGTGTTAGGTTGTTTGAATGGTGATGTTTCAACTGGGAGGTTTGATGGAATTGGGTTTAGGTCATGTTCAGGAGGTGTATAAGCGAGAGTATTGTAAATTTATTGGCATAGTGATATGGATTGCTGAATAACGAGTTTTAATTCATTCAATTGGGAAAAAAAGGGTTGGAAGAATGGATCTTTCGTACCTGCTGACGGGAGTGGAAGAGTAGACAATGTAGAATGTGGTGGGTGGGATGTCGGGGTAGCTGATTTCCTTCCTATAAAGATTTGGAAGTGGATGAATTAGAGATTTGTGGCATTTAAGCTCTCATGTAATCGGCTTCATATTTGGTTTTGGCATTCCATATTCCATTAAACCTTGTGCAAACCAACCTCTATGCTATCTTTCCGCCATATTTGAAGAATTTATCTTTTATTGATTTTACTTGAATAGTTATAAATTGTAAATTATTTTGCAAAGTTTAAATTTCAACTATAAAGTTTGTGGACACTGGACAATGACTTATCCTTAGAGCTAATGGATGTTCTTTGTCATTGGTAATGAGTTAGTACCATTACTAATGCTAATTTTGCGTATTGAACGATTTAGGCAAGGTTTACATTTGCTACTAGTAAACATTTTTGATGACGCTTGTAGTGTGTTAAGGAGTAGAGGATCATTGTGTTGAAGATTTATAAATAAATAAATAATATGATAAAAAGTGTAGTTACTAATAATATGTCTAATAGTATATCGCTCGGTCGCTCCGCATAATTCTAATAACTACTAAAAGAACAGGAAAAATCATAGTCATGTCATCCCATAATTGAGCATATGCTTTAAATAATGTTGCCAACATCTTTCTTTCTTATATGTTAAACCTACTTTCCCTTGCTCATTTTTTAGGTACAAATTTTTATTGTTTTTTGTGATCAACTACTCAAACGTGTGTTCTTTTTCTTTCTTATTGTATGTTTTTTAAAATAGTTGGCGTGTTTGCTATTTTTCAGTTTAAAATTTCATGGATTTGAGAACAATCAAGGAATACTTAAATTTCCCAATAAAAACACCAGAATACCGAGTAGGGGTTGATGGCTTCATGAGTTATGCTAATAGGACTTTAACCATTGATGCCAAGCTTAGATGTCCTTGCATAAAATGTGTTAATAATAAGCTATTGAATACTGATGAAGTAAATTATCACTTGCTTCATAATGGAATGATGCGTAATTATTCAACATGGAATTTTCACGGGGAGAGTATGAATCAAGTTCGTACTCCAACTCCTATAGAACCAATGGTAGAAAATGAGACTGTGATGGGTATGGATATGCGTCAGATGCTACATGACATATATGGTCGTGTAGATGGTGACCCGGTTGATGGTGAGAACATGGATGAAGTTGTACCGGGCCCTAACAGAGACGCACAAAGTTTCTGTAGCTTTCTAAAAGATGCTGAGCAAGAATTATGGCCTGGGTGTCAATTGATTAAGTNTGGCCTGGGTGTCAATTGACTAAGTTGTCTTTCTTAGTGCTTTTATTTCATATAAAGAGCACTAATAAATGGACTAATAAGTCTCTTAATGATTTATTTCAACTCTTACTACTTGCAATTCCAAGTATTGCAAATCTGCCAAAGTCATTTGCAGAAGCCAAAAAGGTCATTGAGAAGTTAGGTCTTGGGTATGTTAAAATTCATGCATGCCCAAATCATTGTCAATTGTATTGGAAAGATAAGGGTAATGATGATGAATGCTCAATTTGTGGTACTTCAAGGTGGATGTGCTCAAAATGAGCAGACAACTTTAACAGGAAGAAAGAAAAAGAAAGGAGCCCCTGCAAAAGTATTACGTTATTTTCCGTTAATACCAAGACTTAAGAGGTTGTATATGTCTAAAAAAACTGCCACCTTAATGAGGTGGCATGATGAAGAACACTTAAAAGAAGAAGGGGTGCTAAGACATGTAGCTGATTCTGAAGCATGGAAATCATTTGACACTAGGTATCCAGCGTTCGGTGAAGAGAGTCGCAATGTAAGGCTTGGGCTTGCTAGTGATGGTTTTAATCCTTTTGGGGTGATGAGCTCTGCACATAGTTGTTGGCCGGTTTTCTTGGTACCATATAATTTGCCACCATGGATGTGTTTGAAACAATCTTCTCTTATTTGTCGTCATTAATTCCTGGACCCAGTAGCCCGGGATATAACATTGATGTCTACTTACAACCGTTAATTGAAAAGTTAATGGAGTTATGGAATATTGGAGTTGAAACGTACGATGCTTCTAAAAATGAAACTATTAACATGCGTGCAGGCCTGCTATGGACAATCAGTGATTTTCCAGGATACGGAATGCTCTCTGGCTGGAGTGTCCATGGAGAAAAAGGCTGCCCTTGTTGTAATGTTAGAACCGATTCCAAGTGGCTTGATAATGGCCACAAGTACTGTTTTAAGGGACATCGTCGTTTCCTAGATTTAAATCATCAATTTCGATAGAATTGTGATGCTTTCAATGGGGAAGAGGACTTTAGAGAAGCGCCTACAATGCTTACTGGGGCTAAGGAGTTGTGCCAAGTAAGAGAGATTCAAGATTTCAATTGCTCAAACACATGGAAGAAAAAAAATATCTTTTGGTCATTGCCATACTGGGAATCTCACTTAATTAGACATAACTTAGATGTTATGCACATTGAAAAAAATGTGTGTGACAATGTGATTGCCACTTTGCTCAATCTAGAGGGGAAGATTAAAGATAATTGGAAAGCTCGCTGATCTACAAAAATGGGGAATACAAGCAGACCTTCACCCAATAGAGAAAATCTCTAGAAATGGAAATAAAAGTTACGACTTGCCACCTGCCCCCTACACATTATCTAAAGATGAGAAGAGAAAATTTTGCAAAACTCTTAATGACATCAAAGTTCCAAATGGTTATGCGTCAAATATTTCAAGATGCATAAATCTCCAACAAGCCAAATTACTTGGGCTTAAAAGCCACGATTGTCATATATTAATGCAACAACTTCTTCCTATTGCATTGCGGGGGCTTCTTTTGAAGGATGTGTTGGCGGTTTTGTTTGATTTATGTGGCTACTTTTTTAGAGATGTATCTAGTAAGACTCTATATGTATACGACCTAAAAAAACTTGAGGCTCATATTCCTATAATTATATGTCACTTGGAGATGATTTTCCCTCCTAGTTTTTTCACCTTAATGGTACACTTGGTTTTGCATCTAGCTACCCAAGCAAGGATTGCAGGACCAGTGCTTTTTATATGGATGTACTTTGTCGAGAGGTACCTTGTGTCATTGAAATCACATGTGCGTAATAAAGCTCATCCTGAGGCTTCCATTGCAGAAGCTATTGCAGCTCTCGAGTGTTTTAATTTTTGTTCTACATACCTTGATGGATTTGTTCTGATATTTAGGCTGTTTTCAAAGATTAATAATGACGCTTCAGTGGTAGATAATCCAAATATTGTTGAAGAAACGGTTTTTTCACAAGTGGGGCAACCTTTAGGGAAGCCTAAGTCATGCACTATTAGCCAAATTAGCAAGACACAAGCACATCGTTATGTGCTATTCAACTGTCCGGGTGTCGCTGAATTTTTACAGTAAGTATCAAAATTACATAATTCATATATAAAATCTGTTATTTCATACTTATAAATCAAAGATAAAGGCTATTTCATAATATAAATCAAAGATAAAGGTTATTTTTTAATGTATAATTATTATTTCCTTTTTTAAGAGTACATGCTTCAGAACTTAAAAGACGAAGTCGTCCAAGGCGTTTAACATTGAAAGACATTGAGCGCACTCAACATGAAGTATTTCATGATTGGTTCAGGCAACATGTAAGTAGGGTCATTATCAATTTTTTTTTGTTATTATTATTATTATTATTATAATTATTATTAATTTTTTTTATTTTTTATTTTTAATTTGATCATGTATTGTTATATTGCACTTTAAATAGGTAACAAAATTGGAGGAAACTAATGGCATAGAATCTTTAAAGGAGGAAATTAGAATGCTTGCACGGGGTCCACTCGATGCTGTCACAAAATATCGGGGGTATAATGTCAATGGTTTCAGCTTTAGATCCAAGCGATTTGACAAGTGTACTCAAAATAGTGGTGTCGTGGTTATTGCAAAAACATCAAGCTATGCAAGTTCTAGTGATAGGAACCCTATTTTGGGAGATGTTGCGTACTATGGTCGAATAGTAGATATCATACAACTGAAATACTTTGGAGGACATTCAGTTGTATTGTTCAAATGTGAATGGTTTGACCCTACAAGTGGAAGAGGTGTAAAGAAGGATGAATTAGGTTACACACTAGTCAATACTTCTCGATTAACGAATACAGGGGAAAACATAGAGCACGAACCATATATTTTTGCAGCGCAAGCTGAACAAGTCTTTTACATACAAGACCAAAACAATCCACAATGGTCGGTTGCTATAAAAATGAAGCCCAAAGATAAATATGACTTGGTAGATGACGACTTCAGTGAAGACACAGAAGAAGAACCATATCATGTCACCTTTTTGAACAATATTTTAACTGATGAAAACGGAAATCAGAGTTGGCTTAATAGGGGTGTAGAAGCGACCACGGTAGATGACAATGAAGATTCTTAAATCCTTGTTTGATATATTAAACTGTTCTTTTTAAATTTTTTGTTGAAGCTGTTGACATTGTTAGTAATACTTTGAGCAACCTTTTTTATTGTGTATTGATGTTATTGCTGAATATTTTGGTGACTGTTTTTATGTCTCGTTTTAGCTAGCTAATTAAACTGATTGTTGCTGTTATATATTTGTTGTTGCTATGGTTGTTTTTAATTCTTCTTTTTGGTGTGGTAACTTGTCTTGCTGAATAACAATTTGCTATATGATATTGTGAAATGATGCTTCTTTTAAGTTTCTTTCTATTAAAGGAGTATGGTGGTGCGCAAGGGTAAGAGATTGCGATTGGCTACTAATACAAGTGACAAAAATGGTGAAAGTGGGCAAAGGTGTCCAACGAATTCAACCCCTTCAAATGAATTGCAGCAGGAAGGTCAAAGGGGTAATAATCCTTCTGATGAAAGAGGACCACGGAACCAAAGAGATCAAGTTCCTTCAAATGAACGTCAACTACATGGTCATAGAGTTCAAATGGGAACCAAAGATATCAAGTTCTTCCCAATGAAAGGCAACAACAAGGTCAGAGAGATCAAAATCCATCGATGCAAAGCAGTTCACGGCAAGAGAAAGGTGGTTGTAGTCATCATGTGAGTGGAAATGCAGATCAACGAATGTACGAGTACACTGTGGAAGGTACTGTATAGTCTATTATCAAATTGTCTTTTATTATGCATCACATGGTTTCTTTTAATGCTAGAATAAGATTGAAGAACTTATGATGTATTATGAACCACAATGATCTGTTTTTTTTTTTTTTTGCTCCTGATCAACATGGCAGGACATTGCTCTTCAATTGTTTATTTTTTCATATTGTCTCTTTGGTAGGCTAATATTTGCTATCACTTTTTCCAGATTTATAGCCTAAGTCAACTGTCTTATATTCTTGTGTCCGTTTTCTTTTTCACTCAACCACTACAGGTTTATACTAGGTTGCTGTGATATGTCCTAGACTGCTGTCTTGTTTTCTTATGTCTTGTATTATCATTGAATTAGGTTGCGATTTGCTAGCATAAATAATGATGTAACAGCCAAATTGTAAGACACATAAAAGTTGAAATAAAATCACAACAGATTCAAGATCTCAAAAACAGAAGCTTAAGTGTGCTTAACACTTCTTAATCGATTCAAGTTGTTGAAATTCTTTAAAGATGTAATCTATTTTTTAACCAACAGATTCAAATGGGAATAGAAGACGGGGGAAGACTGTTTTGGTAGATGTATGGAATCNAGACTGTTTTGGCAGATGTATGGAATCTGCCAGAAGGACAACGGATAGTAATCGAGATTAATAAGGAGAATCAACCAATTGGAGAAGAAGGAGGAGTATTAGGCTATTTTTGTGGAACAGTGGCTAGAAATGAGTCACTTTGCTCTTTAACTTACACAAGATGGGATCTTTTGAAGTAAGGTTGCAATAAAAACAACCAGAAAATGATATTAGAAGAAGTTGAGGTAATTTTTAAGCATATTATTATTATTATTATTATTATCATTATTATTATTATTATTATTATTATTATTTTATTATTATTATTATTATTATTATTATTATTATTATAAGTATTATTATTATTATTGTTATTATTATTATAATTATTATTATTATTATTATTATTATTATTATTATTATTATTATTATTATTATTGTTGTTGTTGTTGTTGTTGTTGTTGTTGTTGTTGTTGCTGTTATTATATATATACGATAAGTTGAACGAAACATATTTACATGTTCTTGTTATAATTTTTAAAATCCGTCTTTATATTCATATAGAGGCGATTTCTCTACCCGAAATCACTTGAGAAATGGATACTGAAATCTATTGGGCACAAATGGAGAGATCACAAATGCAACTTGAAAGGGAGAGGGTACGATGATGATACTGACGTCAACACCCTGTATGATAATTGCCCAGATCCTGATGTTCTATATGATCAATGTGTTATCCTTGTTAATTTCTGGAGGTCAGAGGAAGGAAAGGTAAATTTGTGCAAGGTTATGTTCTTTTTATTATTATCAAAACTGGTATTGGTGCTAAATAATTCCAATTAACTGTAAATCTCTTGCACTAATTTCACAGAAAAGAAGCAAGCGTAGTAAAGAATCACATAGCAAGGCTAATGTAAAGCCGATTCATACCACTGGTACTAAGAGTCATGCTCGTGTTCGTGAAGAGTTGGTATGATAGATGTGTACATCCTTTAAATTGGACATGTTTTGATTACTTAATTTTGACTTGTCATCCTTATTTTTTTTCTTGTGATTTGTATGTTTTTGAATGCTTAGAAAAAAAGATTGAACAAGAGCCTATCACGAACTCAAACTTTTATAGAATGCCACAAGCATGAATCAGAAGCAGATATAACGGTCTGTTTTTTTTTTTTCTGAATTTCTTATTTTCAAAATTTATGTTCCATTTTGCAATTGCTAATCACATAATTGTTTATGCTTTGTAGAATCAGATCAAGAAAATTATAACAGAGCAAGGGGACAAAGAAAACTTAGATGATGATCCAGTTTCACAAGTGTTGGGAAAAGATCAATTTGGCCGTGTTCGTGGTTTAGGATTAGGTGTTAAGCCATCAGACGTAGGAGAGCCTTCTATACCCCGGTCATGCACTAATCTAAACATGTCCACTGAGGATGAAGTAGCATTTATGCATTATTTTCGCCAATTAAAGGGGAAGGTCGAAAGATTGACAAATCTTGTGAGAAGGCAAGGCGAAACTGTTATTAAAGTGAAGAGAAAGCTGGAAGATCATAACATTACCTTCTCAGATGAATCAGAATCTGAATCTGATGTTAGCACATCTGATTCTGATGAGTTCGAATCGGAGGAAGAGCATGAAAATTCTGATCCTAACTAGGTAAATACAATTCCTCTTATATACTTCTCGTATCAATTTATTTGGTTGTAGTTATGAGATGAACTGTTGCTTCCTCTCTGAAAATAATGGTGGTATTTGAATTTATCTTTTGGCTTGACTTGACACAAGCAACTGTGTATCAGTTCTAATTGATTTGTTCTTTGTTACTTGATTCCTTATAATTGTGGATACCGGAAAAACAATGGTTGTTTGGGTGATTACCTAGATTCATGATTGGATTGTTGGTTCATTCTTGGATATGTTTGAAACAAGTTACAGGCTATAAATAGTCCCATTTTGGGATGGTTCATCCAATTTACAAAGGAGACTCTGCCTAAATTTCTATTGAAAATTCATAATTTATTAATTTGTGTTGATTGTCAAACAAACAAATTTGTTACTAATTATCTGATGTTTTTGGGAAAAGTAATTTCTGATCCATGGTTTTAAGTTTGATTTTTATGCTCTTGGCCAAAGTTTAGATTGATGTTGCAAATAAATTTGATACCTTTGTTTTATGTCATTTATGTAGGCCTAACAATGGAAATTTTTCATTGATACAGGTTATGCTTGCAACTCAAAAGATATCTCACGGAGGCAAATTCATAATCACATATGGGTGTCATTCAAAGTATCATTGAACTTCTACATGGACTTATCTATGTGGCATGAATAATGTTTTAATGTATAGATTTAAGTAGTAGTTTTTTGGAATGGTTTTAGGTACTTGAAAACATTTCAATGTTTGTTATTCATAACAATTTACAATTTATTGGGTTTGATTTTTAGTTTCTTTTTGGTGTGTTGAATCCTTCTCTATACAAATTCTTTTGCTGTTAGATTTCTTAATAGAAAAATAACAAGTTGAAATGACATATGCACAATTGCGACGCTAAAAGTGCGATGGATATATGGGGTCAAAAAGTGCGGCACCTTGCCTCTTGCGACGCTTAATAGCGCCTTTATAGATTGTGTAATAGTGTAACATTATAGTTATTGCGGCGCTTTCATGTATCGCATTAGGCTAATAAGCTATGAACCTACTATACTATGGCGGCGCTTATAAGTGCCTCTAAAAGATGCTAAAGCATCAGGTGAAAGTTGCGGCGCTTTTAGTATGCTCTACCGACGTTTTCAAATTGTGCCGCTGCAGGTCCTTGCGGCATCCACTTGTGCGGCACTTTAGCAAGCGCTGGTAAAGGATCTTCCGGCGCTATTTTGCGTCGTACGAACCTAATTTTGTGCGTCGCAATAGTCCATTCCTGTAGTAGTGAGGAGGATGGCGTGGGTTATGATACTCAAGAAGAGGAGATTGAAGAGATTACTCCTGAAGTACATGGCCAGAGTTTGGTTCTCAGAAGAGTTTTGCAATCTAAAATTGCTCCACCTACAGAAAACCAAAGGGATAAGATTTTCATCACCAGATGTAATGTTCAAGGGAGATTATGAGATCTGATAATCGATTCGGGCAGTTGCACCAATGTAGTCTCTACAGTATTGATCAACAAACTGGAAATTCCTACAACTGAACATCCTCAACTATACAAGTTACATTGGTTCAGTAACACAAGTGATGTCAAGGTAAATAAGCAAGCCTTAATTAGCTTTAAGATTGGGAATTTCGATGATCTGGTTCTTTGTGATGTATGTCCTATGGATGCGTGCCACATATTGCTTGGAAGACCATGGCAATATGATAGATTTGTACAGTTTGACGGTAGAACGAATGTATACATCATCAGAAAGCAAGCACAAAGAAAACCGGTTGCATTGAAACCTTTGGAATGCTCGAAATTTTCGAAAGAGGTGAGCAACAAGAAGGGTGTTTTGTTGATTGATGAGAAATCTATGGTGCAAGAGGTGAAGAATTGTTAGAAGTTCTATGTGTTGATTGCTAAGAAAGTGCAGGAGGAAGCAACGAGCATCCCTCGTGAATTGCGCTCCTTGTTGCACGAATATCAAGACATATTTCCTTACGAATTGCCACCAGGGTTGCCACCCATTAGAGGAATTGAATATCAGATTGATTTGGTTCCTGGAGCTCAGATTCCTAATAAACCAGCTTACAGGTGCAATCCAAAAGAAACTAAAGAAATTCAATGACAGATTGAAGAGTTGATGTCAAGAGGGTATGTAAGGGAAAGCATGAGTCCATGTGCAGTACCAACATTAATTGTTCCTAAAAAGCATGGTTCATGGAGAATTTGTATTGATTCAAGAGCTGTGAATAACATCACCATCAAATACAGGTTTCCTATTCCTCGATTGGATTTATTGGATGAATTGTTTGGCTCTCAAGTATTTACTAAGATTGATTTGAGGAGTGGTTACCACCAAATCAGAATGAAAGAGGGTGATGAATGGAAAACATGATTTAAAACTACACTAGGACTCTATGAATGGTTAGTTATGCCTTTTAGTCTTACTAATGATCCTAGTACTTTTATGAGGTTGATGATTGAAGTTTTGAAGCCTTTCATTGGGAAGTTTGTGGTTGTCTATTTGGATGATATAATGGTGTATAGTACTTGTGTTGAAGATCATTTGCAGCATCTACGAGATGTGTTCGAAACCTTGAGGAAGCAGAAGTTGTATGCTAACCTTGAAAAGTGCTCGTTCATGGTCTCTAGTGTGACGTTCTTAGGTTACATTGTTTCTAAGCATGGTGTTTCAGTTGATCCTTCGAAGGTGGAAGCTATTAAATCATGGCCAATTCCGAAATCTGTGACTGAGGTGCGTGCTTTTCATGGCTAAGCTTCTTTCTATAGAAGATTTGCGAAGAATTTCTCTTCTGTAGTAGAACCTATGACCAAGTGTATCAAAAAGAACAAAGAGAAGTTTGAATGGACCAAGGATGCGCAAAAGGCATTCGAGTTGGTGAAGAAATTGCTTTGTCAAGTTCCTATCTTATCATTGCTAGATTTTTCGAAACCTTTTGAGGTTGAAACAGATGCTAGTGGCGTGGGGATTGGTGCAGTGTTGGTTCAAGGTAAGAGACCTATAGCTTATTTCAGTGAGAAATTGAATGGGGCAAGGTTGAACTACTCTACCTATGACAAAGAATTCTATGCTATTGTTCGAGCATTGGATCATTGGAGTCATTATCTGCGTCCAAGTCACTTTGTATTGCATTCTGATCATGGGGTTCTGAAGCATATCAATGGCCAACATAAACTCAATCCAAGAAATGCTAAGTGGGTTGAATTTTTGCAGTCTTTCTACTTTTCATCACAGTATAAAGAAGGCAAATCTAATGTGGTTGCTGATGCTTTATTAAGGAGGTATGCTTTAATTGGTGTTCTTAATTTCAAATTGTTTGGTTTGGAGTTGATTACACAATATTACGAGAAAGATGGAGATTTTGGTCCTATCTATTCACAAATTTTGAAAGGTTCTATGGGATCTTATGTGTTACATGATGGATTCATCTTCAAAGGGAATCTATTGTGCCTCCCTAAGTGTAGTATTCGTGAGTTACTTGTTAGAGAGGCGCATGGGGGTGGATTTGCAGAACACTTTGGTATCACAAAAACTTTGACAATGTTGCAGGAACATTTCTATTGGCCTAGAATGATTGCTGATGTTGAAGCAGTAGTATCACAATGTGCTGTTTGTCAGAAAGCCAAGGCATCCTTCCATCAGGGATTCTACACACCATTGCCAGTGCCAGAAGCTCCTTGGGATGATATCTCTATGGATTTTATAGTTGCTTTGCCTGGAACTGCAAGGTAAAAAGATGCTATAATGGTTGTGATCGACAGGTTTTCGAAGGTGGCTCACTTCATACCTTGCCACAAGACTGATGATGCTAACAATGTTGCAGAACTGTATTTTCGAGACATTGTTAGGTTACATGGAGTTTCGAAAACAAATGTGAGTGATAGAGACACGAAAAGGAAATCATTGTGGCGTTTGATAGGTACAATTGCTCTTCAGTACTTCTTATCATCCACAAACAGATGGTCAAATTGAGGACACCAACAGAACCCTAGGCGTTCTACTTTGTGCTTTGGTAAGTAAGACCCAAAAAGATTGGGACTTGAACTTAGCTCATGCTGAATTTGCTTATAATCGTTCACCTACATATGCAACTAAACATTCACCTTTTGAAGTTATTTGTGGAATCAATCCCAAGCTACCTATTGATTTCGTGGCTATTCCTAAAGGTGAGTTCGTTCACAAAGATGCTTTAGCTAAAATAGAATACATGCAGAAGTTACATGTACAGTTTAGAGCAAGGATTGAGCATGTGAATGATATCTATAAAACAAGAGCTAAGAAGCATAAAATCAAACACACATACAAGGAAGGAGATTTGGTATGGTTACATCTAAGGAAGCAACGATTTCCTAATCAAAGGAAGAACAAGTTAATTCCTAGATGTGATGGACCATTCAATATCGTGAGCAAAATCGGGGACAATGCATATAAACTTGAATTACCAGGTGAATATGGTGTACATGTCACGTTCAAAATTGGTGATTTATCTCCTTATATTCCTGATGATCAACTTCGAGGTTTGAGGAAAAACTCTATTGAAGAAGAGGAGGATGATACGAAACAAGGTGACAACTTCGAACGTTTGATTATGGCTTTTGAAGATGATACAAGTATGGGAGAAATTATGTATTATGGAGATTCAAGACTTTTGGGATCCTCAAAGACATCATCATGGGTGTGTATAGTGACACACAAAAGTACTGGATCATTGATGCAAAGGAAAGAATGGTGGAATTAGGGGAATAAGATGGTTTGCCTGTGAGTTTTTCCCACTTCACTTGATCGGGTTTTCTCATTTTTGGCATTGAGTCTTTTATTCTTAAAGTTTATTAATCATCATTTACAGCCTTATACACATAAAGAATGACTTCTTGAAAGTTTCTTGATTAAAAGATTGAATCTTGAAAGTTTTCTTGAAGATTTGAAGAAAAGTAACAAAAATGGCGCAAATTTGGACGACTTGCTTGGGTGTCAATTTTGGCGTTTTTGGGTAGATCATATATTTGTGTAAATGTGGTTGTAATTTGTTGATTATCTCTATTAGCAAGGTAAGTATAAGTTTGTTTAGATAATTTTCAGATTAGATAGAGTTTGTTAGGATATTTTAGCAAGTTGCATTGCCATGTAATGATGATGCGGCATTCTTATCTTGTGAGTCATCGATGAGTCACTAGATTAGTCCTAATTATCCTATGTTTATGTGTGTATTTTAGCCTCGATTATTTAAAATTTTCTTGATGATTATGACTATAAATAATCTCAACATTAGCTTGTAAAAAAAGATACATATTAGATTTCAATAAACATTGATTGTTTAAGTTTGCTTGTTTTCTACAAAACAAATAAAAAAGCTGAAGGTGAGGAAAATTTTCGAGTGTGTCAAATTTTCGAATATCTTTAAAGAGTTGGTGCTTAAGATTTATACTCTTGTGAGGATAATTTTAGGAATTGAGGGTGCACTGCTTTAATCAATTCATAAAATTATTCGACCCAGATCATTTTTCTTTGTGCTTGGCTTCAGAGAAAACCGAACTAGTTTATATCCTTGTGAGTGGCGATTTATTTAATCAGCATTCACATCAGCCATTAGTATACGTCAATGATTCATGATCAGAATGTAGAATGAAGTGGTGAGGTGTTAGATAATGACTCCAATCATCAAGAGCTCTAATAATTGCATTAAACTCCTTATTATAAGTAGAATAATTCAACCTTGCTCCATTCAATTTCTCACTAAAATAAGCAATAGGCCTCTTACCTTGAACCAATAATGCTCCAATCCCCACATTACTTGTATTAGTTTCAACGTCAAAAGGTCTTGTAAAGTCATGTAATGCAAGAATAGGCGTGTTGCATATCATCTCGTTGATCCTCTCAAAGGCTTTTTGCGCCTCTTTAGTCCACTCAAAAAGCTTGTATTTCTTTATGCACTCGGTCATAGGAGCGACAATAGATGAGAAATTCCTCACAAATATCCTATAGAATGAAGCTAAACCATGAAAAGCACGAACCTCAGTGGCATTTGTTGGAGTAGGCTAAGTTCTAATTGCTTCCACCTTGGTTTGATCCACAAAAACTCCATCGTTTGAGACCACATACCCCAAAAACGTGACACTAGGAACCATGAAATAGCACTTTTCGAGATTCCCATAAAGTTTTTCCTTAAAGTTTAGAACACACTCCTCAGATGATGTAGATGATCCTCATTGCTTCTACTATAAAACAAGATATTATTTTAGTAAACAACAACAAACTTTGCAATGTATGGCTTCAATACTTCATTCATGAGTCTCATGAAATTACTAGGTGCATTAGTAAGACCATAAGGCGTGAAAATCCATTCATAGAGCCCTAACTTAGTCTTAAAAGCCGTTTCCCACTTATTACCTTCTTTCATGCGAATTTGATGATACCCACTCCTAAGATCAATCTTCGTAAACACATTAGACCCATAAAATTCATCAAGCAAACCATCTAACCTTGGAATTCGAAATCTATATTTGATGGTGATGTTTTTAACTGCTCTTGAATCAATACACATTCTCCAAGTGCCATCTTTCTTAGGAACTATCAAAATAGGAACCGCACAAGGACTATAACTTTCTCTCACATATCCACGTTCCATTAACTCCTCAATTTTCCTTTGAATCTCGTTTGTTTCTTCTGGATTACATCTATAAGCTGGTTTGTTTGGAATTTGAGCCCCAGGAACAAGATCTATTTTATGCTCAATGCCCTTCATAGGTGGTAATCCTGGTGGTAGATCATCCGGAAATACATCTCCAAATTCACGCAACAAAGGCTTCAAATTTTGTGGGATGGATGAGGAACTGTGTTGTACTTCCTTAGCCATGAGAACAAAGACTTTATTATAAGAATTCAACTCCCTTTCCACCTGCCTAGCACTCGGAAAAAATGACCCTTTTTGTTCTCCAAAGTCTCTTGCTTCTTAGCATTCACAACCCTCAATGGATTCAATGGGATAGGCTTGCCATGGACATGCTTCTTGATGACATAGACATGATTTCTACCATCATATTGAACAAATCTATCATATTTCCAAGTATTCCAAGAAGAATATGGCACACATCCATAGGACAAACCTCACATAGCACACTATCCTCAAATTGCGCAATTTTGAATGACATTAAAGCTTGTTTGGTTACCTTAACATCACTAGTATTACTTAGCCAATGAAGCTTGTATGGATATGTGAGGATAGTTGAGCTTTTGAATCAACAAAGTAGACACCACATTCATGCAACTACCACTATCAATAATTACATCACAAAGTTTATCCTGGACTACACACCTTATCATGAAGATTTTGTCTCTTCGGCTCTCTTCTAATGGCGTGCGGTTAGTTTGCAAAACCCTCCTCATCAGTAGAGGTTGACCATATGTTAGGATAAACTTCTTCCATATCATTATTACTACTCTTATCCTCCTTCTCAATGTTATCTTTCTCCCCTTCTTCAATGATTACATCTAGATAGGATTCTTCAATCTCTCTTGCCTCTCTAACTGTGATGACTTTTGAACTAGGAAAATTTCTTTGCACATGCCCATACCCATGGCACTTGAAACACTTCCTTTTGTCATCAGGAATTGATGAGAACTTAGTTGGAGTAATAACCCTAGGCTTTTCTCCACCTTCCACCCTAGGTTTAGTGTTTTGCGCAAACACTACTTCCTTTTCGTTCTTAGATTCATAACTTTTGAAGAAAGTTTTAGGCTTTATCGAGTGTCCTTGATTTTAAACGCTCAAGGACACCTTACAAATCTCATGAAAAGTCCAATAGGGTTCAATTCCACCTTTTTCTTGATAGATTCATCAAGTCCTGCAACGAATCTAGCCACCTTGTGATCCTGCTTCTCTTCAATATCACATATGATGACCATCTTTTCGAACTCATTGATGTATTTTTCAACACTTTTAGAGTTTTGTTTCAAAGCATGCACCTTCAGGATGTTATTTTGCTCAGGTTTATGAGGAACAAATCATTTCCTCAATTCTTTCTTCATTTTGCACCAACAGGTGATCTTAGATCTACTTTCCTTTCATCTCTTCCTTTGCAAGCCCCCATACCAAAGACTAGCACAAGATGTAAGGTTTAATTCCGCCACTTTAAAGGCCTTATAATCATCATACTCCTTGTATGTAAACACTCTTTCAATTCATCTTCACCAATAAAGAAAAACCACAGGATCCCAACTTCCATTGAACTTAGGAATGTTGAACTTCAAGTTTTTGATCATCATCCCTTGGTTTATCTCGTATTTTTTTGCCTTTTTCTATCATGTTCATCACTTGAACTTGAGTATATGACCTTCCTAAGTTTTCGTGTATCCCTAGTAGAATCTTCATCACTAGAGCTTGAAATTGATTCATCAAACTCATTGGATTTTGTTGAGCAATTGGCCTTGTTTCCAACGAATTGCATAAGTTCTTCTAGCATGTGGCACAATTCTTTGATTTCATTGTCCCTTTAAATTTCCCTTTCCTATTCAAAAGGAATCCCCTTCTTATTGTTTATAGATTTTCCGTCCTCCATGATGTAATTTGCTTGAGTATAGGTCGTTTTAATCTCTCAACGAAAGCACCAAAGTTGATAAGAATTTTCGTATGGATACAAAACATCACAAGGGATAGAACTAAACTCACGAATTTCTAAAGGCTATGACACCAAAACTCACGAATTTAGGTTGATAGATTAGTCTTTAATTAAAGATATAGGCACCCTCAAACCAACTAATCAATCTCACAACAGCCTAAAGGAATTAACCACCAACTCACAATTTCGGTATTTTGTTTGTTAGGAAAACAAAAAAAAACTTTTTATTAAACTCAATAATCTGAATTTTACAATCTAGTGTTGAGATTATTCATAGATATAATCATCAACAAAATCCTAACAAAAACAACTAAAATTACACGCACAAAAATACACTAAAAATTGTCCCTAATGACTCACAAGATAATATAAGATTGCCACATCATCACTGCATCTTGATCTTATCTTGCTAACAAACTCTAACAAACTTTATCTAATAAAAAAAAACAACATAACAAACTTCCTAATAACCAAATAAACAATATAATCAAAAAATTACAACTTGAATTGCACAAAAAATCGAAGTACCCAAATCTTTACAAAAATTGTAAAAATCTTGCCACACAAGATGCTTCAATTTTGCGCAATTTTCTAAGATTTGCTTCAAATTTTCAAGAAACTTTTCAACAACCAATATTTTAATAAACAAACCTTGAAGAAGTCATTTCCCATGTCTTTAAGGTTGTAAATGACTATTAAGACTCACCAAGAAATAAAAGACCCAATACCTAAAATGAGAAAAACCCTATCAAGTGAAGTGGGAGAAAAACTCATAGGCAAAACCAACTTATTCCCCTTTTCAAACATATCTTCCCTTGATTTGCGTGCCCACCTAGATATGTGTTACCATGCACGCGCAAATCCCAGCCTTAGAAGCACCCATTAGACCTGAGTCTCCATAACCAATTAGTTCTCCCATGGTTGCACTTTTCTTTTCTGCTTCAATCAAACCTTCGAAGTTGTAATCAATATTTGTATCAGTTAGTTTTACCTACACCAAGATGATATATCCTCAAAAGGTGCTACTTTTCTTGAGGATGAAGAAAGATTTCCTTCAGATGCTGTGTGATCGTATAGTTGGTTCTGGAGAAGCATCTGTACCATCCGGAGATAGATTGTTTGAGATCGAGGTTGATCGTCTGATGATCTCAACATTTCAACTTTAGACTTTGCTTGGCCATAGGGACACATGATGATGTTGTACATTATTGACTTGTTATCTTCTAACTTGTTTGACCGAGTTTGGCTTTCGGGGGCATTTTAGTAACTTTTGACCTAATTCTTCTTTCGGGGGCATTTTGGTAATTTGACCCAATTTGTCTCTTGGGGGCATTTTAGTAATTTTCATGAAGAATATTGATAATTGGAGGTGGGAATGTCGGAGTATGTAAAGCAAATCTTTCTCGAAGATAAATAAACAAAATCCCCAAAGTGCAAAAAGGGCCCCACAGGGGTCCAAAAATTCGCCATATGGGAGCCAAGGCGTAGGCTGAGCGCCACGACGTAGCTCAAGTGCCTGGGCGCTCGTGTGGGGCCCTTTGGTTGCTGATTGGTCCAAGTAAGCTCATTTCGAACTTATTGTTGTTTGTATTTGTTGTTTTGTTGGTGTCCGTGTTACTACTCACACAAACACAACTTGTGTTTTGTTTCTTCTTCTTGCTCGAACTAAAACCCAAACCCAAAAAAAACCTTCAAACTCCATTGTTACCTTTGAAGATTGGAGCTCGGATCTTCCTTGGAAATTTCGTTCACCAAACGATGTAAGGTGTCTAAACTTAGCTTATGTTGTTGTTTTATTGCTTTATTTTGTAAAATGCTCCATTTAGTTTATAATGTAGTAGTGACCCCAAAATTGGGTTTGCTTTATTTTGTGTATAAATGTCGAAATTGATGCATGTTCTTGCTTCTATGAGTGTTACGGAACACATAGGAAGCAATTTGATCCAAAACAAGTGACATTTGAGTGAAACCTCTACTTGTTAGAATTAGTTTAGGGTATGAAGTAGTGTATTGGAGAGTGTGATTTTGAATGAATGAATGGGTGAAACTTGATTAACCTTGTTGAGTTGTTGATAAGAACTTGTTGTCTTGAAAATAGCATGAAATGAACTCTTGTACTGTTTTTGTGATTCGTTAAAAAAAGATTAGTTTATCTAGCTCATATAGTTCATATGAACTAAGATTGAACTAAATTGGTAACTTTTGTGTAATTTGTCTTTCTTGATGAATGAATTTGATTCTCACATATCGATGATGATGATGAATAAAAGAATGGTTCTAATTAGCAAAAAATTTTAGATTTTAAAGTAATTTCCGCAAAAAAGACAAGTAACTTACATAGGTCATGAGCTAAATGATGGTTTTATATGTTGTTTGAAATAAAACCATACTTGAAAACACGTTGAAATGAATGAATCGAACATAGAAGCTCATGTCACTAATTTTAGTTCAAATTAGTTTCTTAAAGCTTCTAACTGTTTTCCCATGTAATGCTCTATATGAAGCAAATAAAAAAAATGTGTATTTACTTATGCTAGCCCCCTTTTCTTTAATTCCCAATTTTGTAATGATGATCTTGTTTGAAAGCGAGGCTAAAAATGCTGAAAATATTGGTTTGTAGGATGTTGCCATGACTTTGAGTATTCCAAAGTTTATTGCCGGTGGCTGGATAACCGTGACTCATGGTTTATCTATGGGAAACGTCCATATATAGCCGTTATGCTGCAGAAATTTCTACTCAAAATTCTTGCATTTTGTAGGTGTAGTTCAGTCGATGATGTCATAAAGGTGGAGGACGTACGATAGATGTCCTCCGAGAAGCATACATGGACTCTTGGGGAGTGGCAGTCTAGCACGCTGGCCTTCGATCGGGCTCAATATATTTTTCACTACCCCCTCTCAGTTCATGTGAGTAACTAACTTCTTTATTTTCTTTTCTTTTCTTTCTTTCTTTGTCTTTCTTCTTTCGTTCTTTTCAATCTTTTCATTCTTTCTTTTCCAAGATAACCACCATCTGAGGGGATTTGGCTCGAGTACTCCATTCTTGGATGGGCTTGTCTTACTAAAGGGGCAGCATGATCCCGGTCTTCTCCGAATGCTCTCGGGATACGAGTTTGACGACTTTATCCGAGGCCTTCATGCCCTCGAGAGCATAAAGATATCTCGCGTGTTTGTTCTTTGCCTCCTAGAGTGATGGTGAGACACAAAGCTCCCTCCAGACCATTGCCTTAATGTTAATCCGTACACAAAGATGAAATTGAGTGTTCCTTTTGAATCAACCTGACACTATAGTGAAAGAAATGGCCCTCATTAGTAATGTTGACCTTGAAATGCATGGTTACTTAGTAGCTGATCCTTTTGCCCTTTTGTCCCAGGGTTACGCTTGGTCATCAGAAGACACTTCTTCATATTATGGCCCTAGGCCTTTATTGGTATTAGATCAGGGGAAGCTCAGGGGAAGGGGTCTATGACGCATTCTACTCCTGGTAGCAGCTTGTCTACTACGACAAGGATTACCAGTTTTCCTCAGTCTGATGAGGTCGCTGTCACTTCTCAGTCTGTTCGAGATTTACCTTTCTACCAACAGTTGACTTTGGATTCAATACCGTCATCATCAATTGCAGGAGGATCCGGTGATACCCCGAGCCTTTTCCGAATTGTGCATGTGGCTTGGTTTTACTCCCACGGACGTTCCGTTGTCGAGTCAGGACCCTACATCTTAGGAATCTAGCTTCTTGTTTCGTGTATACATGCCTAAATGTACAAACTTATGTAAAAGAACACCACATTATATTTATTTCATCTTAGTTTTGTACCGGTTTGACTCATCTTTCTCATTATTTAACTCTCTTGACTGCTTGACTTTGACTTCGACTTTGTTTTCTACTTTGACTTCGACTTTGACTCAAGGGAGGCTACCGACTTCCCCTCCCGAAAAAGAGAATAATAACAAAAATGCCACGGATATTGAAACAAGTGAAATAGGCACGGAAATCGAGGAAGGCGTGCACGAAAATCGAGGTGAAATGTGGAAGTCCAAAATGGGAAACAAAAAGGGTACGCCTTTGCTTAGGCGCTTATCTAGTACTGTGGCGCTCGTCTCTTTTTATTGATGGCAACCTTAAAACTATATAAACCCCCATTCGTTCGTCCTTTTAGTCTTCATTCAAACCAAAGTGATGATCTTTTGAGAGTTATTGTTCGAAAATTACAATAATTTAGTGTGTTCTTGCAATCATGGCTAGGTGTTTTGAAGTTTCTTGTGAAGAATGGCTTTCAGCGCTCAACCCGGAGGAGAAAGGCTTGCTTAAGGACTAAAGCTTGCTTCACTAATCACTTTGAGGTATGCTCAACTCGATATTAATCTTATATATGCTGATGTTGGATTTTCAAACTCAAACACACATAGCATCATATTCCGTGAGAGAGAGGTGACTGCATCGCCTTAAGGTTTAGGTGGTATACCGAGATTGTCTTATGACGGTTTACTATGACTTCCCAACACGAAAGCCTACTTACATTCCATCTTTGATCGGTATTTGAATCTTGATGCATAAGTTATGGAGAAGGTAGTTCATGGTAGGAAAGTAGACTTGGTAGAATTGATTGATTACTTCAGAACTGCGAAAGTAGCTCGAAAGAGGTATAGGTGGAGAGCCTTGTTGATTTGTGTATTTTAAAGATTTCTCTTTGTGAATGGTGAACCCTTAGTTGGTTATGCTAAATTGATCACCATTGTCGAACAATTCGAGGAGCGTAGGACCCCTATGCCTCTATGCGCTGGTGAGCTTTTTCTGACCCTTGATCACCTGAAGAGGGATTCTCAAGGCCCCTTGACCGACTATCCTCTACTTCTTCAGGTAAGTAATTAGAATGTTATGATGTAAATGTTTATAAGTTATTTGCACTTGAATGATTACCAATAAATAGGTCATTTAATGGTAAATTGTATGAAAAATGTGATGATTATTATTTCAATGCATAACTTATTTCAAACATAGAATAGGTCATAAAACATTTATAACATTTTTCACTCAAGATATTCTCTTGTGCTAACAATCTCAAGTGTGGCTCATGGATTGTTTGAACTTCATGGAGTGTCTTGCATATATACCCACATATACTCTCAGGAATTTGTACGGACGACGCCACTGGTATCATAATTCTACCATACTCGAGTGGTTGCTGACTCTCGCTAACTTGAAGATTAACATTCGCTGGACAGTCTCATGGTGGAAGGTCAAGACCATGATCTATTCGGTCGAAACCCCTTACATCCGCGTGGCAATTCGGTAAGCTACAGATAATTCCAAATTATGACAGTGTAAAGCTGGCGGAGAAGCTCGTGTTGCTTGGTATTGTCAAGAATTGGGAGAGAACCTGGGAGAGGCGGACGAGGACTAACATGAGTTCACTACCAGAATGCTATGAAAAGGTATCTAAGCATTATTTGATTTGGATACATGTAGAATCTATGTCCGTTCGCGCAGAGGCTTGTAAGGCAGAAAGGAGAGATCATGTATATGCTTTGAATCAAGCCTAGGAGAAGGACAAGATCACATCTATTAAGGACAGACTCGATCCTAAGAAGGTGCCTGTTTGGCAAAGGCTTGAGACACTTCTTGCTTTGAAAATTGATGCTACTCCTAAAAGGAAGAGATCACGAGAGGAACAAAATGTGAAAGACAAGGGAAAGGGGAAGGTAGTTGAGGCCCCAAGAAAGAAGCAACGGGTACCTAAGAAGCCTTGGAAAGCAGGAGAATCTTCAATGATTACGGAGGACAAAGAAAAGGAACCTAGACCTAAGTAGGAAGATTGCTTTGTTCTTTCACAAACTTTCGTTTGTTATTAATAATTTAATGAATAAGGCCTGCGTGCCATGTTTTATTTTTATTCTTGTTAACATTTATATTGTGCTTGAATAATCATGTTTACAAATAAATCATTTATTTTATTTCATAACAAAAGATACAACACTTAAATGATGTTCATTCCAATAATGAATCTTTAGTTTTTTGAAGATAAGCATAAGTCATGTTCATTTCAGCAGGCGGTTAAAGTACCGTAGAGGAGAGGGATTTTTTTTTTAAATGGGCCGAACCCCACGTCGAGGTTGCCTACTTATCCTTCCGGAATTAGGCCAAACGTAGTTCCAATAACTTCATGAGAATAGCTTAGACAACTACACCTCCTAGGAGTATCTTCTTATTAATATCAGGTCCGGCCCTGTTCGGACGGAACTTCCCCCTAGGACCCATGACAGTTTTCCGTAGTACTTTGAGAACTAAATCACCTTCCTCGATTTGTTCTCTTACATGTTTGTTGAAATGTTTTTCGATCCTCTTTTAGTAGAATTGTACATGACTTAAGGCTTTCAAACTCTTCTCATATAGGAGGACCAAGGTGTCATACTGCGCCCGTACCCATTCGGCTTCAGAAAGTTCACTTTCCAATTCCATTATTAATGAGGAAATCTCGAGCTCGATAGGTTGTACGGCTTCCATCCCATAACCCAAGGAGAATGGTGTTGCTACTGTAGAAGTTCTAATGGATGTCCTATTTCCCCATAAGCCGAAGGGTAATTTATGTGGCCAATCTCTATATATTTCAGTCATCTTAGAAAGAATGATCTTGACCATGTTTATTTCTATTACTTCAACTGCTCCATTTGTTTTAGGTCGATACAGAGAAAACTTGTGTTGCTGAATCTTATATTTTAGGAGAAGGTCCTCGCATTCACCTTGAAAATGAGTTCCATTATCACCGATGATTTCATGTGGGAGTCCTATCGGCATACTATGTTGGTTTCAATAAATCGTGCCACATGTTTGGCTTGCAACACACGGTATGAGGAGGCTTCCACCCATTTGGTGAAGTAGTCAATCGCCACCAATATGAACTCATGACCTCCATGACCCGGAGGTATAACTTTTCCAATTATGTGAATTCCCCATGTTGAAAATGGCCATGAAGGTGATAGAGAGTAAAGCAATGATGGAGGTATATGCTGAGCATTCGAGTAAATCTGACACTTGTCGCGATTTCTTATATATATATTGCAATCTTCCTCCATTGTAGTCCAATGATACCCTTGTTTGATGGTATTAGAAACCAACATTCGAGCGTTCATGTGAGTTCCACAGATGCCCGTATGTATTTGATTCATAACCTGTTGGGCCTAATTGTTGCCTACACCAGAGGTGTAAGCCATTGTAATTGCTCTTATATAGATCTCCTCCTCGAATGATGTATTGGGACGCTAGGAGCCTTAGAGGTCATTGTTCTTTCTTCGACGCATCGATAGGGTGTTGTTGGTTTTATAAATAGCTCTTGATGTTGTTGTACTAAGGTTCCTCCATTGTGAGGTCGTTTACCTCATTATCTACTTCAACTATGCAAACATGAGCTAGTTCTTTTCTTCTTTCAACCACTAAGGGTATTTCTGTCAAAGAACTCGGGATGCGGACCATTGATGCTAATTTAGCCAAGCCATCCACTAAATGGTTGTCCTCCCTTTTAAGATAAGCGTACTTGTTTTTTTCAATTTGGGAGGCGATTTGTTCCAAACGAGCTTGATAAGTGGCCAAGTTTTCGCTTCTAACTTTCCATGTTCTGGAGATTTGGTTGATGATTAAAGAGGAATCTCCATAAACCATTAGCTTATGTACTTTCAAGGCTACAACAACCTCAAGCCCTATGATGCAGGCTTCGTAGTCAACAACATTGTTGGTCACATCGAAGTCTAAATTTACTGATATGGGAGTATGTTCCTCTTTAAGTGAGACAAGTAGGACACCGACCTCGCACCCTTGTTTATTGGAAGAACCATCAAAGTAAAATGGACCAGCTTTCTTCTTCAGTCATCATCCATTCTTCATTAGGAAACTCAGAATCCTCTGGTCGAGGTTCATCCGAAGAATCAACCAGGAATTTTGAGACTATACTTCCTTTTATGGATTTTTGTGACATGAATTTAAGGTAAAATTCGGCCAACATGATCATCCATCTTGATATTCGCCCATTAACTGTAGGTTTGTCAAAGAGATATTTAAGTGGATCTCCTTTGCTGATGATGTGAACATTGTGAGTTAACAAGTAATGTCTCAATTTCTTGGTAGACCACACCAACACCAAGCATTGTTTTCCGATGTTAGAATATCTTTCTTCGTATTGCAAGAACTTCATGCTCAACTAATAAATGGCATTTTCTTTCCCATCGATTTCTTGTACTACCGTGGCTCCTACAGCGGTTTCAGTAGGTGTCAAGTAGAGTCTGAAAGGATGTCCCGGAGTCGGTGATACCAAAACATGTAGATTTGTGAGATACTCCTTGATTTTATCGAAAGCCTGTTGGCAGCCATCATCCCATTCTTTTGGAGTATCTTTAATTATTTTCCTGAAGATAGAGTTGGATACCATAGTAAGCTTCAAAGTGAATCTGCTTATGTATTGGAGCCTTCCCAAGAATCCTCGAATTTCATTATTAGTTTTTGGAGGTTTTAAATATATGACGGCCTTGATTTTTGTTGGATGAATTTCACTGCCTCTGGCGCTAACCACAAGACCTAGAAGCTTTCTAAAAGTAACTCCAAAGGCGGTAACCATATTGAACCTTCGGAGCCTTTTGATGAATTTTCTCAAGGCAAGGGTATGTTCACTCCTTTACTTGGTTTTCACTATCTTGTCATCCACGTATATCTCTACTTCCTTATATATCATGTGATGAAGAAGTGTAGTTGCAGCACGTTGATATGTAGATCCAACATTCTTTAAACCGAATGGCATAACCGTGTAAAAATATAACCCCCCCCCCCCCCCCCCCTATTTCGACCTGTTTTTCACTCTTCCTACATCTTTCTGAATTGAACATGATTTTTGATAATACAACCAACCACACTTTGTTCTCCTTCATGGATGATTACGCCGGGCTATAATCAAATCAAGATATGAAATGCACATGGAGAAAACGACCTTCACTACTCCAT
>PYUH01000290.1:48754-168642 GCA_016808085.1 Suaeda aralocaspica
CATACGCCTAATTGTGCAAGACCAAAGGGTTCTATACGTGATATTGACGTAGGGAGAGGCGGCACTGGAGGAGGATTGCTGGAACTTGAGATTACACAAAGACATTGACCATGTTGCACACGAGCCATGTGTGAGCAACGAGAGGTGTGGCGCTGGTACATGCATCATACCATATGCCAATGTGACCTACTTGTCAAAAGGAAAAGGCGGCTTTGCCATTCAAGGCTACTACACTCCACTGCCAGTGCCAGAGGGACCTTGGGAAGGATATATCTAATGGTTCATTGTAGGGTTACCAAGGACAGCAAGAGGCAAGGATGCAATTGGTGGAGTGGTTTGATCGTTTTCAAAGATGGCTATTTCACACATGTCACAAGGACCGACGATGCTATTATGTAGCTGACTTATATTTTCGAGATAATATAGGTTACATGGAGTTCCAAAAAACCATTGTAAGTGACAGGAGACACAAAGTTCAGAGTTACTTCTGGTCAAGTCACTTGGAGATTGATAGGTACGAAAACTTTTGTTTAGCACATCTTATCATCCTCAAACAGATTGCCAACAGAGGGTGACAAATCGTACCTGGGGTTCTTTTGCGTGGTTTTTGTGTTAGTAAAACACAAAAGATTGGGATTTGAAACTTGCTCATGCTGAGTTTGCTTACAATAGATCACCCACTTATGCTACTAAACACTCGCCTTTCGAAATTGTCTATGGAATCAACTCTAAATTACCAATTGACTTTGTGAGTATTCCTAAATGGGAGTTGGTACACAAGGATGCCAAGTCAAAGGTTGATTACATGCAGAAGCTTCACGCAGAAGTAAGGGCTAGAATCGAAAAGGTAAATGATATTTACAAGGCAAGAGCAAACAAACACAAATCACAACATGTTTACAAGGAAGGGGATTTGGTTTGGCTACATTTGAGAAAAGAAAGGTTCCCAAATCAACGAAAAAATAAGCTTATGCCTCGGTGTGATGGACCGTTCAAAATCATAAGTAAGGTGGGGGACAATGCATACAAATTAGAGTTGCCAGGAGAATATGGAGTTCATGCTATTTTCAACATTGGTGATTTAGCTCCTTATGTTTCTGATGACCAACTTCGAGGTTTGAGGACAAACTCTTCTGAAGAAGAGGAGGATGATATGAATATCAATGAGCAAAACTTCGATGGTTTGATAGAAGGTGCAAAACAAGATGCAACCATGGGAGAGTTAGTGGCTTATGGAGACACGAGACTCTTGGGGTTGGCTAGGGTAAATTTTTACGTGTGCATGGTGACATGCACAAGTTTCCTCACGTAAAAATCAAGCAAGTATAATTAGTAGTTTAGGAGTGTTGAGCTATATGGGTTTTCTTCCCACTTCACTTGATAGGGTTTTCCCATATGGTGTTTTGTGATGTTCTTATTTAGTCTATGAGTCATGGTTGATGGTGTGAAACATGGGAAACACAAAATTGGAGGTTTCTTGAAATAAAGATCGAAGCTCAAAAGGTTTCATGAAATTCTTGAAAATAGAAGTCCATCAAAAATCAAAGGAAAATATAGCGATTTATATTACGGGATTTTTGAAAGATTTTGAAGGATTTGGGCAACGTTGTTAAGCGTGTTTTCCGTGTTGTTTGACTTGGTCAACTTTAGTTAGTTGGTTGAAAATATTATTCTTAGATTTGTTTCTCAAAATATCTAAGATTTAGGCTAGAAAATCAGATTACAAGCTTGGTGCGCAAGATTGTATCCGGTTTCGAGTAGATTTTTGTTATCCTAATGTTAGTTTGTTTATACCTTAAATCTAGGGTAGTTAGGATTTGTTTAGGATATTCACATATTGTGTGAAATGTTTAGCTATAAATAGGATGTAAAGTACATCAATAAAAATCAGATTAGATTGATTGAAAAACACATTGTTTTCCGTTTTCATTGTTTTCACGCAAAAACAAAAATTGTGAGGATTTCTTGTGAGGAATTCGACGAGTGAGTGGTGCTAATAAGCTTTATCTCACGTGAGGATAGGTTTTTAGGATTTGAGGGTGCTTTGCTTTAATCAAATTCTAACAATTATTCGCCTTAGGACTTCGAATTTGTGGTGCGTCGCTTTATGAAATTTGTGTTCTAAGTTTATCTTGTGTGAGTGGCGTTTGTTTATAACAAAATTCACATCAACTAGTTCCAATACATATTGAACATTAAGCTCATGCCTAGACTTTTGAAATCAAGTCTCTCCCAAATTTTTTTCCATATGTTCTATGGGGAGTTCGATGAAGGGACTTGGTAATTCAATGCTTTCGGGTTCATTAAAATGCCATTTACATAATCGAAAATAACATTTTGGGCTATTAATGGCCTCATCCCATCCTGTTTTAATTCTTTCTATTTGAACCCGACCCTTTCCCAACAGTCACATGCTTACGGGTTGTTTGAAGGAGGAAGATCGTTGTAGGTCTTCTCTCCTTCTCCAAATATCTTAGGAGTGACACCACCTTCTTCTAAGGAATTCCGGGGGACAGGTCGTCCTACAGAAGTGATAAGAGTGATAGGATTGAAGTAGCAATTCTCTTCCTCGATCATGAAGATGGCTAAAGGGTTGGTATGAATGTTGAGCTTCTTTCCTTCGGGCAGAATGGACCGCCTTCCATCTTCAACCTTGTCTTGTAAGAGATTTTCGAGGGTCCAACATTATTCGGTAGTGTGACCCCTACCTTGGTGATATTTGCAATATTTGTTGGCATCCCATTGTAGTCACCTCTTTTTAGGTGTGGGGTTGATGTGAATGTTGATCAAGAAAATCGCTACTCACAAGGATAGTAACTTAGTTCGGTTTTCTCTAAAGCTAAGCACCAAGAAAACCGATCTAAGTCAAATAATTTTATGAATTGATTAAATCTAAGCACCCTCAATCCCTAAAATTATCATCACAAGAGTCTAAAGCCTAAGCACCAAATCTTTCAAGAAGTTCGAAAATTTCCACACACTCGATAATTTCCTCACCTTCGGTTTTGATTTATTTTGTAGAAAACAAGCAAACTTAAACAATCATTGTTTATTGAATTCACTAATCTGAATTTTTACAAGCTAATGTTGAGATTATTTATAGTCACTAATCTGAAGATGTGGCATTCTTATCTTGTGAGTCATTGATGAGCCACATCTTCACTACATGTCATGCAACTTGCTAAAATATCCTAAGAAACTCTATCTAATCTGAAAAATATCCTAAAAAACTTATTCTTACCTTGCTAATCAAGACAATCAACAAATTACAACCACATTTACACAAAAATCAGATTTAACCAAACTAAAAAACAATCGTCAAAATTGACAACACTCAAGACCGTACAATTTCGCGCCATTTTGTACATTTTTCTTAAAATCTTCAAGAAACCTTTCAAGATTCAATCTTTTAATCAAGAAACCTTCAACAATTCATTATCCATGTGTATAAGGCTGTAAATGATCATTAAGACACTTCATGAATCAAAAGACTCAATGCCTAAAAATGAGAAAACCTTATCAAGTGAAGTGGGAAAAACACATAGGCAAAACCATATTACTCCCCTAACTCCACCATTATTTCCTTTGCTACAATGATCATGTATTTTCGTGTGCCACCATACACACCCATGATGATGTCTTTGTTGATCCCAAAAGCCTTGAATCCCCACAAGCCGTTATTTCCCCGATACTTGCATCATTCTTAGAAGCCATCAACAAACCTTCGAAGTTATGATCTTGTTTCGTATCATCCTCCTCTTATTCAAAAGAGTTTGTCCTCAAACCTTGAAGTTGATCATCAGGAACATAAGGAGACGAATCACCAATGTTGAACGTGGCATGCACACCATATTCACCTAGCAATTCGAGTTTATATGCATTATCCCCGATCTTGCTTACGATTTTGGATGGTCCATCACACCTAGGCATTAGCTTGTTTTTCCTTAGATTAGGAAATCTTTCCTTTCTTAGATGTAACCATACCAAATATCCTTCCTTGTATGTGTGTTTGGTTTTATGCTTGTTAGCTCTTGTTTTGTAGATATCATTCACATGCTGAATCCTTGCTCTAACCTGTGCATGCAACTTCTGCATATACTCAATTTTAGCTAAAACATGTTTATGAATGAGCTCGCCTCTATGAATAGCCATGAAATCAATAGGCATCTTGGGTTTGACTCCATAAAAAACTTCAAAAGGTGAATGCTTAGTTGCATATGTAGGTGAACGATTATAAGCAAACTCTGCATGAGCTAAGTTTAACTCCCAATCCTTTTGTGTTTTACTTACCAAACCACGATATAGAACGCTTAGGGTTGTGTTAGTGACTTTAGTTTGACCATCTTCTTGTGGCTGATAAGAAGTACTGAAGAGTAATTTCGTCCCTATCAAACGCCACAATGATTTCCTGAAACAGCTCACGAATTCCGTGTCCCTGTCACTTAAAATTGTTTTCGGAACTCCATGTAACCTCACAATGTCCCAAAAATACAATTCTGCAACATTGACAGTATCATCAGTCTTGTGTCAAGGTATGAAGTGAGCCATCTTCGAAAACCTGTCAACCACAACCATTATAGCATCCTTTTGCTTTGCAGTTCTAGGCAAACCAACTATATAATCCATAGAAATATCATCCCAAGGGGCTTCTAGCACTGGAAATGGTGTGTGGAATCCCTGATGGAAGGATGCCTTGGCTTTTTGATAAACAGCACACTATGATGTTACTGCTTCAACATCAGCAATCATTCTAGGGCAATAGAAATGCTCCTGCAACATGGTCAATGTTTTTGTAATACCAAAGTGACCTGCAATTCCACCCCCATGCTCCTCTCTAACTAGCAATTCACGAATACTGCACTTAGGGATGCAAAGTAGATTCCCTTTAAATAAGAACCCATCATGTAGCACATGAGATCCCATTGAACCCTTAGTAATTTGTGAATAGATAGGACCAAAATCTCCATATTCCTCGTAATATTGTGTAATCAACTCCAAACCATGAAATTTGAAATTAAGAACACCAATTAAAGCATACCTCCTTGATAGGGAATCAGCAACCACATTAGATTTGACTTCTTTATACTTTGAAGAAAAGTGAAAAGACTGCAAAAATTCAACCCACTCAGCATGCCTTGGATTGACATTATGTTGGCCATTGATATGCTTCAGAGCCTCTTGATCATAATGCAATATAAAGTGACTTTGTCGCAAATAATGACTGCATTGATCCAATGCTCGAACAATAGCATAGGATTCCTTGTCATAGGTAGAGTAATTCAACCTTGCTCCATTCAATTTCTCACTGAAATAAGCTATAGGCCGCTTACCTTGAATAAACACTGCACCAATCCCCACGCCACTAGCAACTGTCTCAACTTCAAAAGGTTTTGAAAAATCTGGCAAATGTAACTTCTATAGTTGAGCATGTTCAGTGGTAGGAATCTCCAATTTGTTGATCAATAATGTAGAGACTACATTAGTGCAACTACCTGAATCAATTATCAGATCACACAATCTCCCTAGAACATTGCACCTAGTGATGAAAATCTTATCCATCTGATTCTCTGTAGGTGGCGCAACTTTAGATTCCAAAACCCTTCGGAGAACTAAACTCTGGTCATTCACCTCAGGAGTAGTTTCCTCAACCTCCTCTTCCTGAGTGTCATAATTCACGCCATCCTCCTGTTGTTCATTCTCCTCTTCTTCAAAGTTTTCATCATCCGCCCAATTTCGAGTAGTATGAACCCTTGAATGAGGACAATCCTTCTTGATATGGCCTTGACCTTTGCACTTGAAGCATGTGCGTTGATCAGGGTGTGGAGGCTTAGTAGCAGAGCCTATATCCTTGATATATGGAGGAGGTTTTGAAGTGGAATCGAAATTTTTTTTA
This sequence comes from Suaeda aralocaspica, assembly GCA_016808085.1. NCBI lineage: Eukaryota > Viridiplantae > Streptophyta > Magnoliopsida > Caryophyllales > Amaranthaceae > Suaeda > Suaeda aralocaspica. The sequence continues at coordinate 54,648 of PYUH01000290.1, forward strand.
AATGAAACAATGGCACCTTCTTTCTTCCCAAAGGGTTTCGAAAAGGTACTCGGTTTTTTCGAAAATTGCTTCTCAACCCTAGATGCAACCTTGCAAACTTCATCTAAAGTTAAGTAAGACGGTATTTCCACCTTTTCTCTTATTTTTTCATCTAAGCCAACAACATAACGAGCAACTTGATGATCCTCTTTTTCTTGTAGATCGAAGATGGTGATCAAATTGAGGAATTCAGATGTATATTCTTCAAGTGATTTTCGATCTTGCCTTAGAGTATGCATCTTTATAAAGTTGTCTTGCTCATAATCCTGAGGAACAAAACGTCTCCTCATCTCCTTCTTTAATTTCGTCCAAGTGGCTACTTTGGAATTCCCATCTTTCTTTCTTTTCTTTTGCATACCTTCAAGCCATAAGCTAGCTAAGCCAGTGAATTTCAATCCTGCAATCTTGTATGATTTTCGATCATCATATTCTTTATATTTGAAAATTCGTTCAATCGTTGTTAGCCAATCCAATAACTTTTCAGGATCCAAACTTCCAGAGAATTAAGGAATATCCAGTTTAAGATTGCGATCATCATCCTTAGGCCTTTCCTTCTTTCTGCACCTATTCATAGGTTCTTCATTACTAAAACTTAATGAGTATTGTTTCCTTGGTTTTTGTGCACTCCTTGAGCTTGCTTGCTCATCATCAGAACTAGAATCCATCTCCCTTTTACTTGCACCTTTGGACTTGCTTGGTGATTTTGGTTTTTTGGCAAAACCTTTCATAGCGGCCTCAAACATAGCTTTTAGTTCCTCTATGTCTTTACGCAATTCCTCAGTGGTGATCTTAGGCGTATTTACTTCATCAGCTGACATGATCACTTTTGTTTCAACAATGAAATTATACCAATAACCTTGAGGATTGATGTCCTCTGAACGAGAGCACCAAAATTTGATGTGAACGTTGATAAAATAAAATCGTCACTGACAATATAATATTCTTATTTCGGTTTTCTCCAAAGCCAAGCACTAAGAAAATCGATCTAAGTCGAATAATTTTATGAATTGATTAAAGAAATGCACCCTCAATTGCTAAAATTATCCTCACAAGAGTCTAAAGCCTAAGCACCAACTCTTTCAAGATGTTCGAAAATTCCCTCACACTCGAAAATTTTCACACCTCCGGTTTATTTGTTTGTTTTGTAGAAAACAAATAAAACTTAAACAATCAATGTTTATTGAATTCACTAATCTGAATTTTTACAAGCTAATGTTGAGATTATTTATAGTCATAATCACCAACAAAATCCTAACTAAACTATGCTAAAAATACACGCATAACACTAGGAAAATCACCCTAATCTAGTGACCCATCGATGACTCACGAGATAAGAATGCCACATCATCACTACATGTCATGCAACTTGCTGAAATATCCTAACATACTCAATCTAATAAAAAAAATATCCTAACAAACTTATTCTTACCTTCCTAATCAAGATAATCAAAAAATTACAACCTGAATTACACAACAACAAGATTTACCCAAATCCCCCAAAAATCGTCAAAATTGATGCAATGCATGCTTCGTCCAAATTTGCGCACTTTTGTGGTTTTTCTTCTAAACTTCAAGAAACCTTTCAAGATTCAATCTTTTAATCAAGAAACCTTCAACAAGTCATTTTCCATGTTTATAAGGTTGTAAATGATGATTTAGACACTTCAAAAATTAAAAGACTCAATGCCTAAAATGAGAAAACCCTATCAAGTGAAGTGCGAAAAACTCATAGGCAAGACCATCTTATTCCCCTAATTCCACCATTCTTTCCTTTGGTTTAATGATCACGTATTTTCGTGTGTCACCGTAAATACCCATGATGATGTCTTTGAAGATCCTAAAAGCCTTGAATCTCCATAAGCCATTATTTCCGCCATACTTGTATCATCTTTATAAGCCATTATCAAACCTTCGAAGTTATCATCTTGTTTCGTATCACACTCCCAGCACCTCTACATCCAACCAACAATGAGTTTCCGGGACTGAAAAATATGATGATGTAGATGCAGAAAACTATGGAAGCCATGCAAGCTCACAATTGGCAATTGGAAACTCAAATTGCACAAATCACTCAATCTTCAACTCAAAGGCAACAAGGGCAACTTCCTCCTCAACCTACTCTATCAAATCCACCTAGAGATCACTGCAATTCTATTTCAACAAGGAGCGGTACTTATTATGAAGGTCCCAGAATGCCACCTAATGACACCAACAATGTTGGAAAAGGAATGAAGAAGCCTAGTTCAATTGTGATTGAAGTTCTTAAAGATGCAGTTGTAGAAAAGGAGAATGAAGCATCAAAGGCAAAGCAAGCAATTAAGAAGCAAGCCCCTGCAGCTGATTCAGGTACTGACACAATTACTCCCTCGAAGGTGTTGTTGCCCTTTCCAAACAGGGTAACCAGGAGTAAGAATGATAATCACTTTCCAAAATTTGTAGAAATAGTAAAAAAATTACAAGTTACTGTGCCTTTTACTGATTTGATTACTCAAGTTCCTACTTACACTAAATTTTTGAAATACATTTTGAGAAGAAAACGTGAGTTCAATGTAATAGAGGCGGTTGCACTCACTGAGGAGTGCAGTGCCATCCTTCAAAACAAATCTCCACCTAAGTTGAAGGATTCGGGCAGTTTTTCAATTCCATGCAATATTGGTCCTTTGTTCAATGATAAAGCTTTATGTGATTTAGGAGCTAGTTTCAGGGTTATGGCTTTTATCAATTTGCAGGAAACTTGGCATGGGAAATTTGGATGTTACTAATGTTACTTTGCATATTGCAAATAGGACTGTAAAATATCCTAAGGGTATTTTGGAAGATGTACTTGTTAGAGTAGGAAAGTTTTTCATTCTTGTTGATTTTGTTGTCTTATTTATTGGTGTGGATGCTCATATTCTTATCATACTTGGTAGACCTTTCTTACATACTGCAGGTACTGTTATTGATGTTAAAAATGGAAGTCTAACTCTTTCTGTAGTAGATAATAAAGTGACTTTCAATCTTAATATTGCAATGAAAAACCTAATGATAGAGCAATCATGTTATAGGATTGATATTGTTAATGAAATTGTTTTAGATGACATGCCTCGATACCTTAAAAAGGATCCTTTAGAGGCCATTTTATGCTTGGATGCTACTGCAAGAATAGGATATTCTGAAGTTGATTCCATAGCTCATAAATTAAATGGTGAGAAGATGACTCAGGAGAGCCAAAGGTAACACAACCTGCAATGTAAACCCTCCCCTATAATTTGAAATATACTTTCTTAGATGAGAATGAAATGTATTCAGTCATAGTTAGTTGTAACCTTATAGACAGTCAGCTTGAAAAGCTATTAGCTGTTCTTAAGTCTAATAAAAAGGTTATTGGTTACACACTTGATTATTTGATTGTCACAAGTCTTGATTTTTGTAAGTAGAGAATTCATTTAGAGGAAGGTCACAAACCTTGTATACAGGGAAAACAGAGACATAATACTAATATGTAGGACGCAGTAAATAAAGAGGTTCTCAAACTCCTTGATATAGGTATCATATATTTTGTACTAGATTCTCAATGGGTAAGTCAAATGCATGGTAGTTTGATACTAGTGCAAGCATTAGTGATATTAATCAAATAAGTTATGGAAAAATTGATGGCAACTTCGAAGGTGATATCAATGGTGTCAATGGTAAGGATGCAACCATAGGTGAATTAGTTTCATATGGAAATATCAACCATATGGGTGCATCAAGGGTGGGGATTTGTGTTTCCATGGTCACTTATCAATAAGTAGCACGCAAATCAAGGCAAGAAATGGTGGATTTTGGGGAATAAGATGGTTTTTGCCTATGAGTTTTTTTTCCCACTAGGTTTTTCTCATTTTTAGCTTTGAGTCTTTTATTTCTTGTGGAGTCTTGATCATAATAATTATGATAAAATGCATGGAGAAAGGTTTCTTGAAAATTTCTTGATTAAAAGATTGGATATTGAAGCATTTCTTGATGTTCTTGAAAATCTTGAAAAATATGCGCAAATTTGACGAAGCAAAGGGGCGTGATTTTTGGACTATTTTCTTTATTCTTCGGCACCAAGCAAGTGGCATAATTTTAGTCTAAATTCTAATGATTATTTTGTCAATTTAGAATTTAGTGAAGTTTTTAGGATATTTTCTTGATTAGATAGTTAGTTAGTTAGAGTTTGTTAGGCAAGAAAAGATCAAGTTGCAAGTTACATGATGATGTGGTAATCTTATCCTGAGTTTGTTGAGAAACTTGTGCAAGTGGCACAAGTGGGCCGAATTTCCTACTTGTTTTCACGTGTTTTTTAGTTGTTTTTAGCTAGGATTTTTTTGATGATTATACCTATAAATAATCTCAACACTAGGTTGTAAATTAATTAAGTTTGAGTTGAATAAAAGTTTGTTTGTTTACTTGAAAACAAAAATCCGAAAATTTAAGAGTTGGTGATTAATTTATTTATAATCTTGTGTAGATCAATTCGTAGCTTTCAGGGTGCTTAGGCTTTAATCAAAGGACTGATTAAACAACCTAAATTTAAAATCTTGGTGACTTGGTCTTTATAGGTTCGAAAATTTAGTTCTATATCCTTGAGAGTTTTTGTTATACAAAAATTCACATCATAGTCCCTAAGAAGGGAGGAACAACTGTTGTGCGTAATGATAAGGATGAATTTATTCCTGCTAGAGTTGTTACAGGTTAGTGAATCTGCATTGATTATCGAAACTTAAATGTTGCCACTAAAAAGGATCATTTCCCTCTCCCTTTTAATTGTCAAATATTAGAAAGGTTAGCAAAGAATACATATTTCTGTTATCTAGATGGTTATTTAGGTTTATTTCAAATTCTAGTACAACCTGATGATTGATCAGAAACGACATTGACATGTCCTTATGGTATTTTTGCTTATCGTAGAATGCCTTTTGGTCTATGTAATGCTCCTGCTACCTTTTAACGTTTTCTGATGGCTATCTTTTCTTAGTATATAGAGTCTACTATGGAGGTCTTCATGTATGCTTTTAGTGTCTATGGTACTGATTTTCTTTCATGTTGACTAACTTGACTAAAGTGCTTAAAAGATGTTAACTAGTGAATTTGGTCCTTAATTGGGGAAATTGCCATTTTATGGCGACAGAAAGAGTTATTCCAGGGCATTTAGTCTCTGAAAGAGGTATTGAAGTAGACAAAGCTTAAATTCAGGTCATTGAACAACTAACTCCACCACTAAGTGTAATAGGTTTCAGAATTTTCTTAGGTCATGCAGGGTTTTATCGTCAATTTATTAAAGGCTTTTTTAAAATTGTTAAACCCTTACTTCAATTGCTATTAAAATATACTGATTTTAAATTCACTGAGGAATGTCTTGAATCTTTTAAATTGATCAAACAATCACTAATCTCAGCACCTATCATTCAGTCACCTGATTAAGACTTACCTTTTGAAATTATATGTGATGCTAGTGATTGTGCAGTAGGTGCAGTGTTATGTCAAAGAAAAGATAAGATTTTGCTATTTATTATGCCAGTAAGACTTTAGATCTAGATCAGATTAATTATGCAACCACCGAAAAGGAATTGATTGCTATAGTATTTGCCTTAGATAAATTTCGTTCTTATCTCATAGGCTCGAAAGTTATTATTTGTATTGAACATACAACTCTAAAGTACATACATGGAAATAAAGAAGCAAAAGCGAGACTTATTAGGTGGATTTTAATCCTTCAAGAGTTTGAACTAGAAATATGTGGTAAGAAAGGAGCAAAGAGCTTGGTAGCCGATCATTTATCTAGAATTCAGTATGAAAATGGGGAGATCTCAACAACCATTGATGATTTTTTTCCTGATGATCATGTGCTTTCTAATACCCCACTGATTATGCTAATTATGTTGTTGGAGGAGTCTTACCTCCTAATCTTACCTATCAACAACAAAAAAGGTTTTTACATGATGTTAGGTGTTATTTTTGGGATGACCCTAACTTATTTCTTGAGTGTGCAGATGGTTATATCAAAGTTGTGTACCTGATTAGGAAGTCTATGGAATTCTTCATCATTGCCACACATCACCTTATGGAGGACATGCTGGGCAAACTAAAATAATGTTCAAGGTATTACAATCGAGTTTTTATTGGCCAACAATACTTAAGGATGTTCGAGATTTCAATATTTCTGGTGATTCGTGCCAAAGAGCAGGTAATATCTCAAAAAGGCATGAAATGCCTCAAATCTGTATTTTAGAAGGTGAAATTTTTGATGTGTGGGGTATTGATTATACAAGTCCTTTTCCTTCTTTTAATGTTAATCGTTATATTTTAGTTGTTGTGGATTATGTTTCCAAATGGGTGGAAGCAATTGCTACTCCCCTTTTTTATTCTCGCACCATTTTGAGATTGTTTAAGCATGTTAGTTCTCCTAGGTTCGGAGTCCCTAGAGTTATCATCGGTAATGCGGGAACGCATTCCCATGAGAAGAGATTAGATACGATGCTAGAATACTATGGTTTTTACCACATAACAGGGTTGGCATATCATCCACAAAATAGTGGTCAAGTGGAAGTTTTGAATCGGGAAATTAAGTTCATCTTGCAGAAGACGGTTGCAAAATGGAGAGAAGGTTGGAGTAGTAAGCTTCATGAAACTTTATGGGCATATAGAAAGGCTTTTAAGACTCCAATTGGTACTTCTCCATACCGGTTGGTTTATGGAAAAGCGTGCCATCTCCTAGCTGAACTCGAGTATAAAGCTTATTGGGAAATTAAGGAGCCAAACATGGATGCAAAGCTTGCTGAAGAAAAATGGTTGCTTCAGTTGAATGAATTGGAGGAATTTCGGTTAGGAGCTTATGATAGTGCCAAAATCTATAAGAAGCAAACGAAAAGATGGCACGATAGACAAATCATGAAAAGAGAATTTCAAGTTGGCGATAAAGTTATGTTATTTAATTCAAGCCTCTGATTGTTCCCTAGAAAACTAAAATTTAGATGGAGTGGTCCTTTGACGATGTTAAAATGTGAGTAAATTCGGCTATGTTGAAGTTCAGAGCGAGAAATTTGAAGTATTCAACTTCGATGGTCAAAAATTTAAGCCATATTATGAAGGAGATGTCATTGGTTTGGTGGAAGTCATCCAACTCGATGAGCCCGACACACCTGGATCACTAATGCAGCCATGGTCAAGATAGTGACCTTAAAAGAGCGCTTCTCAGGAGGCAACCCAACCTTTACATCCCTTTCTATCTCGTTTTGCGTGCTTTTAGTCATTTTTGTGTGTTTTCGGTATGTTTTCATGTTTCAGTTTAGTTTAGTTTAGCTTTTAGTTTGAATTATGAAGCCTAAGTAAGGGATTAATTGATTCCATGCTTAATTCCGGTAATTAAGGAGAGATTAATAGACTAATCGTGCTTAATTTTCATTAATAATTATAATTTATAACATAATATAAGTAATTATGAGGAAGAAAAACGAAAGATCTCGAAAACATCATCACCGAGGCTCTTTGCAGGCGCAGCTGACAAACCCCCATTCTTCTATGCAACGGCAGAATAGAACAGGCCCTTGCTATTCTCTAGCAGAAGACCACTATGAGTGCAACAGCCAACCTGTTTTTCTTTGTTGCGGGCGTGACTCCCCTTCTTCACACCCCGTCCGCTTTTCTTCTTTTTTCTTTGAGTGGGGCCTGCTTTTTGTATTGCCGGCTAGATTTTGTCAACCCCCCCCTTATTATTATTATTATTATTATTATTATTATTATTATTATTATTATTATTATTATTATTATTATTATTATTTCATCTTTTTATCTTTTAATTTTAAATCTCTTTTTACTCTCTCCCTTCTTCTCAATCCATCTTCTTCCTCTTTCAGTATCACCATTAAAACTCCAAAACCTCCAACTTCAAATCTCTGTAACTCACTCCCCACAATTTGAAATCACTCCAAAATTTGACACAACACTCCTTTCACTCCCCTAAACAATCTGTTGGAGTCAAAAATCGAAAAAAAATCAACCAAACAAAACCAATAGAGTCCAAAAATTCAAACATTATTGTGCTTGATTTTGGGTTTTCTTCGTCAATTTTCTTGCTATTTCTTGCTCCATTGATATATAGTTAGGTATAAATTCCTTTTTACGTATGTTTTACTAAGTTTTGTGAAGTTTTAATGAGTTTTTAATTTTTGGGTAATTTAATTATTGATTTTAAACTTGATAATTGTTTCTTATGAATGCTGAATTGTTGTTTTTATGCTTCAATATCATGTTTGGAATTGTTCATTTTGAGTAATTGGATGTTTTGTGGTAAATTGTTTAGTAAGGAATTTTTTATCATTGTTGGTGTTTAGAAGTGTTTTATCTAGTTATGTTCATATATAAATTGCTTAGAATAATGCTAATAATGCCATGAATCGGATTCTATTGTTTGCTTTGTTCTAATCTCATTAATGAATTTTTATTAGTAGCTTCATGTTTATAATAATTATAAATTTTATTAGAAGTTTCTATTAATCTTAGGTAGCTAATATTGATGTCACTTTGTTGATTGGAGTTGTTTTGAATGATGAATTAGTGTTATATTGTGATTGGAGTTGAATTTTATGGTTGCTTTTGGAATTTTGATTGGATTTTTAGCTTGAGGATGATGGTTTAGTTGTTGCATTGAATTAGTATGATGCTATTGGAATTGGTTTGCATGATTATGTTCATGGTTACGTTCTTCATGAGAATTTGTAGTTCTCAATGGTTTAGTTGATTTTGCGAACGAGTCATGTCGAAATTTCCGCTCAACTTTGTTTGTAATTTAGCTTTTTGATGACCATAATGATTCTGACTTGCTTTGCTGACCATGAAACTTTTGTTACTTGCGTTGCATAATTTTTCTATGCCATACTCTCGCCATGGTTAGAGTTTTGATGATATAAATTTGCTCGAATGGAGTTCTAATCCTTGATTTTTCATATTGATGTTTTGTAGGGTAATAAGGAAGTCCATAGGAAAATTGCTCGGCGGAGGCCCCAAGAAATCTCAGAAAACAAAGGCATCATCTTCAGCTTCCAAAGGGAAGCAACCTACATCCTCTAGAGCACCACCACCAAACAGGCAAGAGAGGCAGAGAATATATGAGAATCTCTCCAAACACACTATCAAGTCTACAAGGTTCTTTCATAAGGAGACATGTGATAAATTCGGAATCACTGACCAAGTTATGAGGATGGCTTATATTATTGGATGGGGCAACTGGATAAATGCTACTATGACCGGTCCTGATTGCATAACCCAACAGGTCCCTCACACTAGAGCTCACCCTTAAGTTCTTATCCAATTACAACTTTCATGTCACACAGGAGACTCCTTCAGCTGAAAGAAAGTGTCATATTAGCTTCACCATATTCGGGCAGTATTATATACCTAATGTCAGCCACTACCAGAGAGGGATTTGTCTGGTGTTTGTTCAAGAGATTTCATGGTGTTATATACCTAATGCCTATGTCAGTTGTACTTAACAGGAGCACCCGGATGACAGCACCCCTGGAGGATTCCACGGGTAACATCCCAATGCAGGAGAGGGCAGACTCTGAAAAGAGAGCAGTTCAGACGGTTAACTTATTTCAACTGGCACGTGGCCAAGCTCACCCTCAGCGCCACCAAGCCTCACCTCGACTAGAGCCTCCTAGATACAGGTGCGGGCCATTCCTCCTCCACTTTTTACATGTCACCCCTTATGAACCACCTTAATGATATGCACCTCTACAACTAGTAGCGGTTCGATATGGTTGACCATTCTCTTAGAGGACTCCTCACCGATGTTGATCTACATCAGAGAATCTAGTGGCGGAAGCATATGAACAATGGTGAGGCTGTGACGGTCCAAGGCTTCCCAAACCATCCAAATTGGCCACCCACCTATGATCCCAACACCGACCCTACTTCCTTCTCCTACTAGCCCTTCTATGACCAATACTATTCTAGGTACTAGGGCCCTTGTCAGTAGAGCTCGGCTTCACCTCCTTCCATTTGTTCTTCGTGGTTATTTGTTCTTCATTGTACTTTTTTTTAGGTTTAATTTTAGAGAGAGTATGATTTTTTTGGATTATTCTCGTCCTAGTTGAGTTTTATTGTTGGAATTCACTACTTCTGTTCCCCTTGTGCTTATTTTGAAAACTTTATGACTCTTGATTGCGGATGAATCCACATGTGGATTTGTTGGTTTTGACTTGTCTTTAATTACTTGAATTGCTTAGCTTGTATTGGTAAACTTTTCTGAACCTTACTTGGGTCTTGGACTTAAACTGTGTTAAAGGGAGGATTTGACCCACTTTTGCATATATTTTCTTTAATGTGTGCTTAGTTCCTTGTGCAATTATGATATTGGGTTTGCCATTATATTCTAGTAACTTTAATTGAGGTTTTGTGTATGTTGCGCATGACAGAAGGCCTTCATTACTTTTTGAGCCTCCAGAATTTCATTTTTATTCATTTCTATATATTTTCCCTTGACCCCTGGTTTCAGATTTTATCCCTTTCATTTGTATTTTTATCCTCATTACAACCAATTAGCCATGCTATATGATTCATTATATGCCCAAACTTAGTTTGGGGCGTTGGAGTGGTTGTGATGTTGTTGATGTACTTTTGACGGTTGTTTTGGAGGATTGTTGGTGAAATTTGGTTGAAATGTTGTTTAGTGAGGTTTATTTGATTACAGGTTTAACATTTAAGGCTCTGCATACCAATGTGTGGGCCATTGCTTGTTAATTAAAAAGTTATGTTTTATTCATGGCCTAGTTATGTATGTGTGATGATTAGGTTTATTGTTTATTAAATTTGAAGCAAAGACAAATCATTAAGAGTCGTAAAACTAAATTTTATTATGCATGAGAAAATAAAGTGAAAAAATATAAAAGCATAATAAGTTGAAAAGGTATGAAAGAAGTGAAGTAGATGGAAAAAAGTGAAAAGATTGAAATTTATGAAAATTAAGAAAGAAGTATAAAGTTTGTAATGCAGTGGTTGTTGATTGAATTATAAGTTTAAGGTGTTGATGTAAAGAAAAGTTTGGTTTGATTTGTTTGGAATTAGATGTTGGAGAATGTTGATGATTATTTGGAGTCATTGACAGTTTATCCTTGATTTTATATGTGTATACCCCGCATTCCACCACATTATCCCAAAATTTAGCCTACCCATCACAATAGCAATGTTACAAGCTTATAAAAGCCCTCTTTGATCTTCGTGCACATGCTATGGTTATTGTGAAGTGAATCCTTTGACAAGGTCGTACATTATTAATTACATTTTGAGTCGACATTTAGGATGAGTGGATACCCTTAAATACTTGCATCAGGTGTGAGATGTGAGTCATATCTTATTACTCTATGAACTTTAGTACCCGCACATGCAAACAGAAACTTCCATAAAATATGACAGTTCAATTTAGTTTGTAATCATCCAAGACACAATCTAGGAACTCAACAAATTCCCCCTTTTTGATGATAACAAACCATAAAGTTCCCCGTGCAAATAATAGCATGTAATTTTTGGAACTTTTTCAAAAATTTGAATTTTTTAGAATTCAATGGACTGGTCTCGTATAGTTCATACAGATTAAGCATCATTTAAAAGTACACCAGCTCACAACTAACTGACAACATTTGAAGAAAGAATTTCTAAGTACCAAGGGCAAATACTAATTAGACTCAGAGCTCTTAGACTTAAACATGCATTCGCAATAAGAACATCAGTAAGTTCATCAGACTTATTTCCAACCCGTTGCGATGATAAGAAGTAAAATGCTTTGAACACACTTACTTCCAGACCATTCAGGTCTGTCACCACACAAATTATAACTCATTAGACCTTCTTCCCCCTCGAGCTAGGTACAAGAGATAAGAATGTCACCTGCTTCCCCCTTTTGGCATCATCAAGATAGTCAAGGAACAAAAACATGTAAACAAACAGCAAAACACAATCAGTAGTCAAAATACTAATTATATTAAGTTCCAGCTAATTTCGGCAGCTCAAACATCATTCTAGAGATGCTAATTCTACCATTGTTCTTGCAAAAGTACCAAAGCTACTTTTCCTAAATAATTATAACAGACCAATAGTAGATCAAATTACATAATAGCAATGTCTTTGTAATTTAGGAAAGGGGAAACCAGAATAAGAGTTCAATAAATAAGAGGGGTTAGCAGCAATAAGAGAAGACAAGAAGATAATAAAGGAAATTTAATCTGCTCCAGAGTCATTTTCAGTCTCATGATCTTCCTCTCCCTCTGAATCACTTTCATCATGTTTCTCATCTTCCTCTTCTTCATTCTTCTCAGAGACCAGTTCATCATCCTCAGCACCAGCATTACCAGCAGCTTCTGATGACTCTTCCTGTTCTTCAAAATCCTCTTCTCCATCTATACAATCTTTATCAAGACGAGCCTCAATTATCCTGTAAGATTCCTGAAGTGCAGCAAAAAGTGTAGTGACACTGTTTACCATATTCTCCATTAGCTGATTTTGGTCACTTAGCTGCTTCACCAAGGCATAGGTTGCCTAATATGGTTCTGTACTGGTCCTAGCAAGACCAACATCACTTCTTCCCTCATCTTTCATTTTCAAAACACCACCTGCATATGTCATACTCTAATGAGACATGATGCCATAGTCTCCCACCATAGGAAACTTCCAATGACTAAATATAAAGGTTAGCCCTCCTCCATAGGGCAGAGCATAGTTTTCTTTCTCCACACATCAGATCATATTTCCTAATATCATTGCAGGGAGGTTGACTGGATTGTGTTCAATGAGACGGGAAATCAGAACACTACCCATCAACCGTACACTCATTCAGCCTTGTGCTCTAGGACACGCAATCTTTGAGGCTATAGTATGAAATATCCTCATGATTTGCTCCTTTAGGTGGCCAATGGTGTACTCCTGCTTGGGATTAAATGGACCAGTAAACAATCTAGTCTGGATCTGTTCTGTTGTCACTCCCTTGACCAAAGGCCAATTCTCCCTTGAGTACACATCAAGTCCCTTAGTTGGAACTTGGAGAATTTCAGCCAATTTCATTTCAGATAGTTTATTGGGAGTATCCTTAAAAAAATAAAAGTAAGACCCATCGTCCTTGGTACGCAGGTGTTCATAAAATTCTTCAACCACTTGCATTAAAACATCTAAATCTTTAGCAACCAACACAGACCACTTCTGAAACTCTAAAGCATCTTTAATCTCAACCGAAAACTTCTGTTCAACCCTACTCTTATTAATAGAGAAACCAACCAGAATTTGTCTATCCTTAAGATTATATAATGGTTGAGGAGTAGCAGACTTACTTTTCTAGGGTTTACCACCCGTAGAAAAAACAATAGCAAATTGCTTTCTCTTCTACCCTGTTATGGACTAATCTGGTTTTGTTTCTCGCATAACTGCCTTGCCTTTGGAAGCCTCAGCGCCCTTCCTGACAATAGTTTTCACTCGAGCACCTTAGCTTTCCACAGCCTTAGTACTCTCCTTATAAGTAACCATATCAACTTCCCCCTCACAGTCAGCGCCGTCCTTCTTCTTTAAGTTCTCCACTGGTTTGGGAGTGGTTTTAGGTTTGGAATTTGGATTTTGTGGTTTTTGGCTTGGTAACTTGCTTCTAAACTTCCTTAACTGCTTTTCATGACGGTTTCTTTGTACTGACTTTCTTTTCTTTTAACTCCTTTTGCATGGCAGTAACTATATCCTCCTTTGTTTCAACTTCCTCTTCCTCTGATTCACTTTCTTCTTCCTCAACTTCTTTTTCAACCGGTTGTGATTCAGATGTAGGTTCAGATTTTTTTATCTGATTTAGACTCCTCAACATTATTCTAAAACTCTTTTAATTTAGAAGCCTCCACCAGTACTGGTGTGTATTCTTTTAATTTTGGTGTTCTGGCTTTTTGGCAGTAGTGGATTTTTTGGATTTTGGAGTGGAGAATTTGGTGGTTTTGGCGGTTAATTTTAGAGTAATCGCTTTTGTGGTGGTTGATTTTGTGGTGGATTTTGGGGTGGTTGATTTTAGTGTTAGAACTTTTGATGTTTCTGGCTTGGAATTCTTCTTCTTCTTCATCAATTTCCTCTTCCAACACATCTTCTACCACTGACTCTATTATTTTTTCAGCCATCTTCTTCGATTTCTTCATTTCAATTTCAGGAGATTCACTAACTTCTTTCTCAACTAATCCTGTGCTTCTTCTCTTTGACATGATGAGACTGAACTTTTCCTCTGCTTTCAACACTTATAAAAAAAACTTGAACTATTTTAGTGACAGAAGGAAGAAGAATTTAGACAATTTAGGTTTTGTGAGTGAATATAAAATCGATAGAGAATATAAATAAAATATATAAGATCAAAGAAATGAACTGAAAAAGGGAACTATGATCAAGAGCAGAATATTTATATGAGAGTAAAAAATCAATCGGTTATCTTCAAGCATTTGAAAGATATTTGTTCGTTCAACAAAAACAAAGGCAGTTGCCATAAATACAACTGTCACTTTATTTATTTCCAATAATAACTTGAAATTTTTGAAGAAAAACTGAGTAATTGAAATATAACCGACTCAGGAATCTGGTTCCCTAATGGGCTACAATTGGTCTGTGTCAACTTACTCTTTACAAGATTATGCTAAGGTACTTGAGTACCAAATGAATCAGCTCAGCAACGCATAAGAACTTCGTGAGTCCTAAAAGCAAAAAGAAACAAGAAAATATATATATATACAAATTGACATCATCTGACTAGCCAAAGGGACAAGTAAGACCTAAGAGCTCATTGTCTAATTTTAATCATACCCAACAAGGTACGAATCTTAATGAACATTTCTCTGGTCAAAGGTTTTGTAAAGATGTCAGCTAGTTTATCTTCTGAGCTGCAAAACTCTAATTCCACATTACCTTTTACAACATTGTCCCTTAGAAATTGATGCCCAATCTCCATATGCTTAGTTTTTGAATGCTGGATAGGATTTTTCGAAATATTGATCGCACTTGTACTGTCACATAAGATGGGACCATTTCTGAAACAGACCCTAAAATCCTTTAGTTCTGACTTTATCCACAAGAGTTGAGCACAACATAACACAGCTGCAATGTACTCAGACTCGACGGTAGATAAGGCCACATAATTTTGTTTCCAAGATTCCCATGAAATAAGACAGGAACCTAAGAAGTGAGCCATTCCAGAGGTGTTCCTTCTGTCCACAATAAAACCAGCAAAGTCAGCATCTGTGTATCCAATAAGGTTCATGCTTCTACCTTTTCGATTCCACAAACACAAATCATCAATACCGTTGAGATATCTCAGAAATCCCTTAACAACCTTTAGGTGAGATTCTTTAGGGTTGCTTTGAAATCTTGCACACAACCCTAATGAAAACACTATATTTGGCCCACTAACTATTAAATAAAGCAATGAGCCAATCATATCTATGTACAGCTTACCCTCAACATCCTTACCCATCTCATCAAGATTCAGTTTTGTAGAAGTCGGAATAGATGTTTCACAGGATTTGCTGTCTTGCAACCATATTGTTTCAGTAGCTCCTTGAGGTTTTTCTGCTGATGAATCATGATTCCATCCTTGGTTTGCTTGATTTGAAGCCCTAGGAAGAACCCAAGTTCTCCCATCATACTCATCTCAAATTCACTTTTTCATCAAATCTGCAAACTCATTAAACAAATCAGGATTAGTAGCTCTGAACAAAATGTCATCAACATATATCTGAACCACTAACAGATCAGTTCCCCTTTCCTTTAAGAATAGTGTCTTGTCAGGTGAACCTCCCTTATAATCATTTTCTAAAAGAAAACTGGAAATTTTTTCTTACCATGATCTACAAGCTTTTTTGAGACCATAAAGAGCTTTATCAAGTTTA
Organism: Suaeda aralocaspica; assembly: GCA_016808085.1. Lineage (NCBI taxonomy): Eukaryota > Viridiplantae > Streptophyta > Magnoliopsida > Caryophyllales > Amaranthaceae > Suaeda > Suaeda aralocaspica. The sequence goes on from PYUH01000290.1 coordinate 70,577, forward strand.
AAAACATGTCTTGGCAAGTCACTATCCTCAAACTCAGGAGGTTGTTCCACATAAACATCTTCTTTCAAATAACCATTAAGAAAGGTTGTCTTAACGTCCATTTGGAAGAGTTTGAAGTTCATATGGGCAGAAAAAGCAATTAAAATCCTGATTGCTTCAAGCCTGGCTACAGGTGCAAAGTTTTCACCATAACCAATTCCTTCCTGTTGATTAAACCCTTGAACCACTAGCCTAGCCTTGTTTCTGACTAAAATACCTAAATCGTCCAATTTGTTCCTGAACACCCACATAGTTCTAATAACAGACATGTTTTCCTTCCTACGTTCAAGATGCCAAACTTGATTTCTCTAACTGATTGAGTTCATCTTGCATGGATAAAACCCAATCCTGATCCATTAAAGTGACCCTATAATCAGTAGGTTCAACATTTGAAAGAAAGGAATAAAAAGCACAAAAGTTTTGTAAAGTAGAATTCCTTGTTTGCAACCCCTTGTTAATGTCACTAATGATAAGATTAGAGGGATGAGAGGACTTATACTTAAAAGATTTGTTCATATCAAAGTTTACATTTGTGCCTCCTAAGCTTTGAATGGTTCCTATACTAGTTCCCCTTGTGTCGTTGTTGCTTTAAACAGGTGAACCAAGTTCCATAGTGGTCTCACCTGCATCATCTTCATGTGGATGAGCCTCTGAGTCACTATCTCCTTCTCTGACCTCTTGAGCTACCTGATTTTGTGCTGGACCAGACTCTTCTTCTCTAGGAAAGTTGTGTGGTGAGTCTTGTTTAGCACCTTCTCCTTCTTTAGCTCCTGTAAATTTCAGCATGCAAATTTCGAACTCATCAGTATCATCAACCTGCACATACTGGCTGAATATGTTAGTTTCATCAAATAGACATGGTTACTTTCTTCAACACACAAGGCTCTTTTGTTGAAATCTTTGTATGCCTTGCTGTGTGAAGAGTATGCATTGAAAAAAACCTCATCCCTCCTAAGATCAAATTTGTCCAAACTTGATTTACCATTGTTGTGTACAAAGCACTTGCACCCAAAAACGCGTAAATGTGCTATGTTTGGTTTTCTACCCCTAAGGAGATCATAAGGTGTTTTCTTTAGTAGAGGTATCTACATTACCCTATTTAAAATATAGCACGCAGTACTCACAGCTTCAGCCTAGAAGTTTCGAGGTAAACCACTCTCTAGAAGCATTGTTCTTGCTATTTCTTCTAGAGTGCTATTTTTCCTTTCAACCACTCCATTTTGTTGTGGAGTTGTGGGAGCGAAAAAACTTGTGAGAAACATCATGATCATTACAGTAGGTTACAAATCTGACATTGTCAAATTCAGAACCATGATCAGAGTGGATAGGGACCAGTTGATGATTGATCTTGTTTTAGACCTGTTTTATTAAGATTTCAAATTTTTCAAAAGTTTCATTTTTAAATTTTAGAAAGACTGTCCAAGTATAACGAGAGTAATCATCAACTAATACAAACACACAACTATGATCATTTCTACCTTGTACACGCATGGGCCCACACAAATCCATGTGCACAATTTCGAATGATTTATAGGTGCTTATCACCTTTTCTAGATGAAAAGAGGACTTCACATGCTTACATTTAGCACACTCATGGAAAATATGATCTGCAAGAAACTTACTTTTAGGAAATCCTATAGCTAAGTTCTGAGATTGTAGTTTATTTAACAAAGAATAACTTACACGTCCAAGTCTCTTATGCCACAGCCAATGGTCATCCTTTACAACATTGAGACAAATGGCACTGGTCTTAGGAATCTGACTCAAGAATGTTATGTAAACATTATTGTGTCGGAACCTCTTACAGACTAGTTCCTTTCTTTCAGTGTTGACTATGTGACAAAGATTTGTTTGAAATTCAACATGGTTTCCTTTGTCACATAGCTGAGATATGCTCAAGAGGTTATGTTTCAAACCTTCAACAAAGTATACATTATCAATCACTTGAGAAAGTGTCTTACCAACCTTACCTATACCTTTGACGAAACCTTTGCTATTGTCTTCAAAGGTCACACTTCCTCCTTCATAGGCTGCACGTGAAAGAAATTTACTTTTATCTCCTGACATGTGTCTTGAGCAACCACTGTCCAAAAACCAATATAATCTAATATGCACAAACAAATCAAGGAGTAGTTTTAGGAACCTAGATTTTCTTGGGTTCCTTGTCATTAGGAACTGGTTTGATATTGTCCTTTCTAACCCCGATTTTTTTTGTATTTGTGTTCCTTGTTTTATCATGTTTTCCATTTTTAGACCAATTATGTGTGTGACTCTTTTGATTATGAACCTTTGAACGTAGGACTGATTTATTTTATTATGTTTTTGCTTTGTCCAACAAGTCTCAATTACATATCCATTCTTACCACAATAGGTACATACATGCATGTCCTTTGTAAAGGCGTACTTGCCTTCTTGAATGCAAAAATCTAAGTCTCATCTCTTCCCAACTTTTGAGACTGTTTGGAACTACTTCCAAAATACCCTAATCCAAACCTGATAGGATTACCAGATTGTGAGGTCAGGATGTTTAGAGTACTTTGGGCATCGGGCAACCTATTCATCTGTCTTAGGCAGTCACTCAAATCATGTTCCTTGATTTCAAGTTTCTTCGGCTGAGCTTCATTGTACTCTACAACTATGGCAAAATCCAACTTCGCCCTATGAAGCTCATCCTTAACATTTTAAACCAATTCAGAATCCGGCACAAAAGAGGTCTGGGTGATCTTGCCTTTCTTTAGTTAGAATATTTAACCTTAAAGATCACAAATTTTAGTTTCATACTCCAAACATAAGTTATCGACATTAACACTAGGACCATTTGTGCTAGCAAGAGAAGCATTTAGATCTACATACTCTTTGAACAATTCTTTCACGTCATCAATCATATAGTTGTAAGCTAAAATCAAGTCAGAATGTGCTAGAGTGGAGAAATCTCTCCCAAACGACAAAAACCAAAACACCCACTCCTAAAACCACTCCGAAACCAGTGGAGAAATCAAAGAACAAGGATGTTATTGAAGATGAAGAGGAAATTGAAATGACTACTGAGAATGAGAGCACAAAGAAAATAGCAAGCAAGGGTGCTCGTGTGAAGACGGTTGCCAGAAAGGGTGCTAAGGCGTCCAAGGGGAAGGCCATCAGGCGTCCAAGGTTAAAGAGGCTTTAGATTTTTAGAAATGGTCTGTGTTGTTTGCCAAAGATTTAGATGTTTTCATGCCACTGGCTGAATAATTTTACTCACACCTGCATACTAAAGATAATGGATCTTATTTCTCCTTTGTTAAAGAAACTCCGATAAATTTTTCTGAAAAGAATCTGGCTGAGATTCTCAAAGTTTCCACCAAGGGACTTGATGAATACTCTAGAGTATTGGCCTTCTGTCAAGGGAGTCACAGCAGCACAGATCCAGACCCGAATCTTTACTGGTCCACCTAATAGCAATCAGGGTGATACGCATATCAATGAGCAAAACTTCGAGGGTTTGGGTTTGATTGAAGGTGGAAAACAAGAAGCAACCTTGGGGGAGTTAGTGGCTTTTGGAGACACAAGGCTTCTTGGGTTGTCTAGGGTGGATTTTTACGTGTGCATGGTGACATGTACAAGCTTATTCACGTAAATATAAAGCAAGTATAAGTTAGTAGTTTAGAAGTGTTGAGCTATATGGGTTTTCTTCCCACGTCATTTGATAGGGTTTTACCATATGGTGTTTTGTGATTTTCTTGATTAGTTTATGAGTCAAGGTTGATGGAATCAAGCATGGGAAACACAAAAATGGAGGTTTCTTGAAAGAAAGATTGAATCTTTAAAGGTTTCTTGAAGTTCTTGAAATCGGAAGTCCAACAAAAATCAACGAGAAACAAAGCAAGTAAATATGGCGGGATTTTTTGAAGATTCTTGAAGTTTTGGGCAACGTTGTCAACAAGGATTTCCGTGTTGTTTGACTTGGTCAACCTTAGTTTGTTATTCGGAAATATGGTGTCTAGATTTGATTCTCAAAATATCTAAGATTTAGACTAGAAATCAGATTACAAAATATATGGTGCAAGATTTGTATCCGGTTTTGTGGTGATTTTCTTGTTATCCTAATCTTAGTTTGTTATACCATATATCTAAGGTAGTTAGGATATGTTTAGGTTTCTGAAATATTGTGTGATATGTTTAGCTATAAATAGGATGTAAAATACATCAATAAAATTCAGATTAGCTTGATTGAAAAACACTTTGTTTTCCGGTTTTCATTGTTTCACGAAGTAAACAAAATTTTGAGGGTTTCTTGTGAGAAATTCGATCAAGTGAGTGGTGCTTTGTGCTTTATCTCACGTGAGGATAGTTCTTAGGATTTGAGGGTGCTTTGCTTTAATCAAATTCTACTAATTATTCGCCTTAGAAGTTCAGATTTGTGGTGCGTGGCTTTATCAAATTTGAAGTCTAAGTTTCCTTTGTGTGAGTGGCGTTTGTCTATAACAAAATTCACATCAACTTTTGGTGCTTTCGTTGAGAGATTCATTCAATCTCAAGTGTTCAATAACAATTATCATGGCTCAAGAAGGTGGAGACGAACATCCACAAGGATTCACGAAAGGTTTGAGCTTGGCTCAAGCAAAAGAGCTACGTATGCAAGGGGAGATTGACGAGTTAAAGGCTCGTTTAGATGAAGTCCTAACTATCATGGCTTCTACCAAGAAAACTCCTACTAAATCTAAACAAGAGGAGGGCTCATCATCAAGTGAAAGTGAGCAAGAAAGTGTGAGGAGTGTACGTAAACCAAAAAAGGGATACTCATCAAGTTCTAGTGACGATGAGGAACCAAGATCAAGGCATAAACGTAAGGGAAAGATGAGGGATGATGATCGAAATCTTAAACTCGAAATTCCTGAGTTTAATGGAGGTATGGATCCTGAAAAATTTCTAGATTGGATTCGTAGGGTTGAGAGGATTTTTCGTTACAAAGAATATGATGATCATAAGTCCTATAAATTGGCGGAATTAAAACTCACTTCCTATGCAAGTTTATGGCTTGAGGGTTTACAAAGAAAGAGAAGGAAAGAAGGTAGATCAAAAATATCTTCATGGTCTAAATTGAAAAGGGAGATGAGGAAACGTTTTGTTCCTCAAGATTTCGAACAAAACAATTTCATCAAGATGCATACATTGAAACAAGATAGAAAAACGGTTGATGAATATATTGTGGAGTTTGAAAAATTGATCATGATTTGTGATTTGGAAGAGAAGGAGGACCACAAAGTGGCTCGTTTTGTGGCTGGTCTAGATGAAAATATAAGGGAGAAGGTCGAATTACAACCTTATTGGACCTTTGATGAAGTTTGTAGAGTGGCAGCAAGGGTTGAGAAACAAGTTGCACGCAAAACAAAGACATACTTCAAAACCTATGATTCTAAAGAAAAGCGTGATACTTTTCCTCAAAAACCAAACTTTGATAAGGTTACTAAACCCCCTTTCATCAAGGATAAGAGTTCATCTTCAAAGCCCCAAAGTAGTGATTCACGCATTGTGTGTTTCAAGTGTAAAGGGCAAGGTCACATTCAAAGAGATTGTCCTCATGCTAGGGTCACAACAACTCGAAATTGGGTAGATGGGGAAAGCCTTGAAGAAGAGGAGGAGATGTATGGGGATGAGGGAGAGGAAGAGTATGGCAATGATGAAAATATGGAGGAAGACACGGAGGAAGTCCAACCAGAAACACAAGGCCAATCCTTGGTGTTACGTAGGGTATTACAATCTCAAAGTGCACAACCTTTGGAGAGTCAAAGAGATAAAATTTTTCTCACAAGGTGTAATGTTCAAGGCAAGCTTTGTGATGTGATCATAGATACTGGAAGTTGCACAAATGTAGTATCTACGTTGTTGGTGGAAAAGCTCGCAATTCCTACAAAGATACATCCTCAACCATACAAGCTACATTGGCTTAGCAACACAAGTGATGTTAAGGTAAACAAACAAGCCTTAATTGCGTTTAAAATTGGTAAATTTGAGGATCAAGTACTTTGTGATGTTTGTCCTATGGATGCTTGTCACATATTATTGGGTAGACCTTGGCAATATGACCGTTTTGTGAAGTTTAATGGGAGAACAAATGTTTATATTGTGCGTAAGAACCCTAATGAAAAATCATATGCATTAAAACCCTTGATGATTTCTAAACCTAAAACAAGCATGGGTAATTCTAAAGGTGTTTTGTTGGTGGGTGGAAAGGAGTTAGAAAGGGAGTTGAAAACAAGTTCTATGTCTTATATGTTGTTAGCCAAAGAGGTACAAGATGAAGCCCCAGAGATTCCTAGGGTTTTGCATCCTATGTTGAATGAGTTTTCAGATGTGTTTCCTAATGAGTTGCCACCAGGATTACCACCAATAAGAGGGATTGAACATCAAATTGATCTTATTCCTGGGTCTCAAATTCCTAACAAGCCTGCATATAGATGTAATCCAGAGGAGACAAAGGAGATACAAAGGCAAATTGAGGAATTAATGGAGAGGGGGTACGTGAGAGAGAGCATGAGTCCATGTGCTGTGCCTACATTAATAGTACCTAAGAAGGATGGGACTTGGAGAATGTGTATTGATTCAAGGGCAGTTAACAATATAACCGTCAAGTATAGGTTTCCTATACCTAGATTGGATGATTTGCTAGATGAATTACATGGTTCTCAATTATTTTCAAAGATTGATTTAAGGAGTGGATATCATCAGATTAGAATGAAGGAAGGTGATGAATGGAAAACAGGTTTTAAAACAAAGCTAGGGCTTTATGAATGGTTAGTCATGCCTTTTGGGTTAACTAATGCACCTAGTACGTTTATGAGGTTGATGAATGAGGTCTTAAAGCCATACATTGGTAAGTTTGTAGTGGTATATTTAGATGATATTTTGGTGTATAGCAAGAGTGTTAATGATCATCTAAGCCATCTAAGGAGTGTGTTTGGGACATTACGAGAACAAAAGCTCTATGCTAAGCTCGAAAAGTGTTATTTCATGGTACCAAGTGTGACGTTTTTGGGGTATATTGTGTCCAAAGATGGGGTTTCTGTTGATCCATCTAAAGTGGAAGCTATAAAATCATGGCCAACACCAAAGAACGTGACTGAAGTACGTGCTTTTCATGGGTTAGCTTCGTTCTATAGGAGGTTTGTGAAGAATTTTTCATCTGTTGTTGCTCCTATAACCGAATGCATTAAGAAGGATAAGCCTAAGTTTGAGTGGACTAAGGGGGCACAAGAAGCTTTTGAATTGATTAAGAAGTTGCTTTGTAACACACCTATACTAGCCTTACCAGATTTCTCTAAACCATTTGAAGTAGAGACGGATGCAAGTGGGGTTGGAATTGGTGCTGTTCTAGTCCAAGGGAAGAGGCCAATTGCTTACTTTAGTGAGAAGTTGAATGGTGCTAAACTGAACTATTCTACATATGACAAGGAGTTCTATGCCATTATTAGAGCTTTGGATCATTGGAGTCATTATTTAAGGCCTAATCACTTCATATTACATTCTGATCATGAAGCTTTGAAGCACATTAATGGTCAACAAAAATTGAATCCAAGACATGCTAAATGGGTTGAATTTTTGCAATCTTTTCACTTCTCTTCAAAGTACAAAACGGGGAAGTCTAATGTTGTTGCTGATGCTTTGTCAAGAAGGTATACTTTGCTTGGTGTTTTGAACTTTAAGTTGCTTGGGTTAGAGTTGATAACTCAATTTTACGAGCAAGATGGAGATTTTGGACCAATAATGGCGCAACTTTCAAAGGGGTCTATGAGTTCCTATGTGCTACATGATGGGTTTTTGTTTAAAGGTAATCTATTGTGCATACCTAAGTGTTCTATACGTGAGTTGCTAGTAAGGGAGGCTCATGGAGGAGGTATTGCTGGACATTTTGGCATTACAAAGACACTAACCATGTTGCAAGAACATTTTTATTGGCCAAAGATGATTGTTGATGTTGAGGCCATAATTGCTCAATGTGCTACTTGTCAAAAGGCAAAGGCAGCCTTTCATCAAGGTTTTTATACTCCATTGCCAGTGCCAGAGGGACCTTGGGAGGATGTTTCTATGGATTTCATTGTAGGGTTACCAAGGACAGCAAGGGGAAAAGATGCAATTATGGTAGTGGTTGATAGATTTTCAAAGATGGCTCATTTTACACCATGTCACAAGACAGATGATGCTATGAATGTGGCTGATTTATATTTTAAAGACATCATAAGGTTGCATGGGGTTCCAAAGACTATTGTAAGTGATAGAGACACAAAATTCATGAGTTACTTTTGGAAGTCACTTTGGAGGTTAATAGGCACGAAACTTTTGTTTAGCACATCTTATCATCCTCAAACAGATGGCCAAACAGAAGTCACTAATCGAACACTAGGGGTTTTGTTGCGTGGTTTGGTTAGTAAGACACAAAAAGATTGGGATTTGAAGCTTGCTCATGCTGAATTTGCTTATAATAGGTCACCTACTTATGCTACTAAGCACTCACCTTTCGAGATTGTCTATGGAGTTAATCCTAAGTTACCAATTGATTTTGTAAGTATTCCTAAAGGGGAGTTGGTACACAAAGATGCCAAGACTAAGGTTGAGTACATGCAAAAACTTCATGCAGAAGTAAGGGCTCGAATTGAGAAGGTTAATGATATTTACAAGGCACGAGCAAACAAACATAAATCACAACATGTCTACAAAGAAGGGGATTTGGTTTGGTTACACTTGAGGAAGGAAAGATTTCCAAATCAAAGGAAGAATAAACTTATGCCTCGTTGTGATGGACCGTTCAAGATCATAAGTAAAGTGGGGGATAATGCTTATAAATTGGAATTACCAGGAGAATATGGAGTCCATGCTACTTTCAACATTGGTGATTTAGCTCCTTATGTTCCTGATGACCAACTTCGAGGTTTGAGGACAAACTCTTTTGAAGAAGAGGAGGATGATACGCATATCAATGAGCAAAACTTCGAGGGTTTGGGTTTGATTGAAGGTGGAAAACAAGAAGCAACCTTGGGGGAGTTAGTGGCTTATGGAGACACAAGGCTTCTTGGGTTGGCTAGGGTGGATTTCTACGTGTGCATGGTGACATGCACAAGCTTATTCACGTAAATGTAAAGCAAGTATAGTTAGTAGTTTAGAAGTGTTGAGCTATATGGGTTTTCTTCCCACGTCATTTGATAGGGTTTTACCATATGGTGTTTTGTTATTTTCTTGATTAGTTTATGAGTCAAGGTTGATGGAATCAAGCATGAGAAACACAAAAATGGAGGTTTCTTGAAATAAAGATTGAATCTTGAAGAGTTTCTTGAAGTTCTTGAAATCGCAAGTCCAACAAAAATCAACGAGAAACAAAGCAAGTTATATGGCGGGATTTTGGACAGATTTTTGGAAGATTGGGCAACGTTGTCAACACGGTTTTTCAAGTTGTTTGACTTGGTCAACCTTGGGTTGTTATTCGGAAATATGGTCACTAGATTTAATTTGCAAAATATCTAAGATTTAGACTAGAAATCAGATTACAAAATATATGGTGCAAAAATATGTATCCGGTTTTGTTAGGATTTTCTTGTTATCCTAATCTTAGTTTGTTATACCATATATCTAAGGTAGTTAGGATATGTTTAGATTTCTGAAATATTGTGTGATATGTTTAGCCTATAAATAGGATGTAAAATACATCAATAAAATTCAGATTTGAGAGATTAAACACAAAGTGTTTCCGGTTTTCTTTTGTTTCACGAAGTAAACAATTTTTGAGAGTTTCTTGTGAGAAATTCGATTGAGTGAGTGGTGCTTTTGCTTTATCTCACGTGAGGATAGTTCTTAGGATTTGAGGGTGCTTTGCTTTAATCAAATTCTACCAATTATTCGCCTTAGAAGTTCAGATTTGTGGTGCGTGGCTTTATCAAATTTGAAGTCTAAGTTTCTTTGTGTGAGTGGCGTTTGTCTATAACAAAATTCACATCAACTTTTGGTGCTTTCGTTGAGAGATTCATTCAATCTCAAGTGTTCAATATCAATTATCATGGCTCAAGAAGGTGGAGACGAAAATCCACAAGGATTCACGAAGGGTTTGAGCTTGGCTCAAGCAAAAGAGCTACGTATGCAAGGGGAGATTGACGAGTTAAAGGCTCGTTTAGATGAAGTCCTAACCATTATGGCTTCTACCAAGAAAACTCCTACCAAATCTAAACAAGAGGAGGGCTCATCATCAAGTGAAAGTGAGCAAGAAAGTGTGAGGAGTGTACGTAAACCAAAAAAGGGATACTCATCAAGTTCTAGTGACGATGAGGAACCAAGATCAAGGCACAAACATAAGGGAAAGATGAGGGATGATGATCGAAATCTTAAACTCGAAATTCCTGAGTTTAATGGAGGTATGGATCCTGAAAAATTTCTAGATTGGATTCGTAGGGTTGAAAGGATTTTTCGTTACAAAGAATATGATGATCATAAGTCTTATAAATTGGCGGAATTAAAACTCACTTCCTATGCAAGTTTATGGCTTGAGGGTTTACAAAGAAAGAGAAGGAAAGAAGGTAGATCAAAAATATCTTCATGGTCTAAATTGAAAAGGGAGATGAGGAAACGTTTTGTTCCTCAAGATTTCGAACAAAACAATTTCATCAAGATGCATACATTAAAACAAGATAGAAAAACGGTTGATGAGTACATTGTGGAGTTTGAAAAATTGATCATGATTTGTGATTTAGAAGAGAAGGAGGACCACAAAGTGGCTCGTTTTGTGGCTGGTCTAGATGAAAATATAAGGGAGAAGGTCGAATTACAACCTTATTGGACCTTTGATGAAGTTTGTAGAGTGGCAGCAAGGGTTGAGAAACAAGTTGCACGCAAAACAAAGACATACTTCAAAACCTATGATTCTAAAGAAAAGCGTGATACTTTTCCTCAAAAACCAAACTTTGATAAGGTTACTAAACCCCCTTTCATCAAGGATAAGAGTTCATCTTCAAAGCCCCAAAGTAGTGATTCACGCATTGTGTGTTTCAAGTGTAAAGGGCAAGGTCACATTCAAAGAGATTGTCCTCATGCTAGGGTTACAACAACTCGAAATTGGGTAGATGGGGAAGGCCTTGAAGAAGAGGAGGAGATGTATGGGGATGAGGGAGAGGAAGAGTATGGCAATGATGAAAATATGGAGGAAGACACGGAGGAAGTCCAACCAGAAACACAAGGCCAATCCTTGGTGTTACGTAGGGTATTACAATCTCAAAGTGCACAACCTTTGGAGAGTCAAAGGGATAAAATTTTTCTCACAAGGTGTAATGTTCAAGGCAAGCTTTGTGATGTAATCATAGATACTGGAAGTTGCACAAATGTAGTATCTACGTTGTTGGTGGAAAAGCTCGCAATTCCTACAAAGATACATCCTCAACCATACAAGCTACATTGGCTTAGCAACACAAGTGATGTTAAGGTAAACAAACAAGCCTTGATTGCGTTTAAAATTGGTAAATTTGAGGATCAAGTACTTTGTGATGTTTGTCCTATGGATGCTTGTCACATATTATTGGGTAGACCTTGGCAATATGATCGTTTTGTGAAGTTTAATGGGAGGACAAATGTTTATATTGTGCGTAAGAACCCTAATGAAAAATCATATGCATTAAAACCCTTGATGATTTCTAAACCTAAAACAAGCATGGGTAATTCTAAAGGTGTTTTGTTGGTGGGTGGAAAGGAGTTAGAAAGGGAGTTGAAAACAAGTTCTATGTCTTATATGTTGTTAGCCAAAGAGGTACAAGATGAAGCCCCAGAGATTCCTAGGGTTTTGCATCCTATGTTGAATGAGTTTTCAGATGTGTTTCCTAATGAGTTGCCACCAGGATTACCACCAATAAGAGGGATTGAACATCAAATTGATCTTATTCCTGGGTCTCAAATTCCTAACAAGCCTGCATATAGATGTAATCCAGAGGAGACAAAGGAGATACAAAGGCAGATTGAGGAATTAATGGAGAGGGGATACGTGAGAGAGAGCATGAGTCCATGTGCTGTGCCTACATTAATAGTACCTAAGAAGGATGGGACGTGGAGAATGTGTATTGATTCAAGGGCAGTTAACAATATAACCGTCAAGTATAGGTTTCCTATACCTAGATTGGATGATTTGCTAGATGAATTACATGGTTCTCAATTATTTTCAAAGATTGATTTAAGGAGTGGATATCATCAGATTAGAATGAAGGAAGGTGATGAATGGAAAACAGGTTTTAAAACAAAGCTAGGGCTTTATGAATGGTTAGTCATGCCTTTTGGGTTAACTAATGCACCTAGTACGTTTATGAGGTTGATGAATGAGGTCTTAAAGCCATACATTGGTAAGTTTGTAGTGGTATATTTAGATGATATTTTGGTGTATAGCAAGAGTGTTAATGATCATCTAAGCCATCTAAGGAGTGTGTTTGGGACATTACGAGAACAAAAGCTCTATGCTAAGCTCGAAAAGTGTTATTTCATGGTACCAAGTGTGACGTTTTTGGGGTATATTGTGTCCAAAGATGGGGTTTCTGTTGATCCATCTAAAGTGGAAGCTATAAAATCATGGCCAACACCAAAGAACGTGACTGAAGTACGTGCTTTTCATGGGTTAGCCTCGTTCTATAGGAGGTTTGTGAAGAATTTTTCATCTGTTGTTGCTCCTATAACCGAATGCATTAAGAAGGATAAGCCTAAGTTTGAGTGGACTAAGGGGGCACAAGAAGCTTTTGAATTGATTAAGAAGTTGCTTTGTAACACACCTATACTAGCCTTACCAGATTTCTCTAAACCATTTGAAGTAGAGACGGATGCAAGTGGGGTTGGAATTGGTGCTGTTCTAGTCCAAGGGAAGAGGCCAATTGCTTACTTTAGTGAGAAGTTGAATGGTGCTAAACTGAACTATTCTACATATGACAAGGAGTTCTATGCCATTATTAGAGCTTTGGATCATTGGAGTCATTATTTAAGGCCTAATCACTTCATATTACATTCTGATCATGAAGCTTTGAAGCACATTAATGGTCAACAAAAATTGAATCCAAGACATGCTAAATGGGTTGAATTTTTGCAATCTTTTCACTTCTCTTCAAAGTACAAAACGGGGAAGTCTAATGTTGTTGCTGATGCTTTGTCAAGAAGGTATACTTTGCTTGGTGTTTTGAACTTTAAGTTGCTTGGGTTAGAGTTGATAACACAATTTTACGAGCAAGATGGTGATTTTGGACCAATAATGGCGCAACTTTCAAAGGGGTCTATGAGTTCCTATGTGCTACATGATGGGTTTTTGTTTAAAGGTAATCTATTGTGCATACCTAAGTGTTCTATACGTGAGTTGCTAGTAAGGGAGGCTCATGGAGGAGGTATTGCTGGACATTTTGGCATTACAAAGACACTAACCATGTTGCAAGAACATTTTTATTGGCCAAAGATGATTGTTGATGTTGAGGCCATAATTGCTCAATGTGCTACTTGTCAAAAGGCAAAGGCAGCCTTTCATCAAGGTTTTTATACTCCATTGCCAGTGCCAGAGGGACCTTGGGAGGATGTTTCTATGGATTTCATTGTAGGGTTACCAAGGACAGCAAGGGGAAAAGATGCAATTATGGTAGTGGTTGATAGATTTTCAAAGATGGCTCATTTTACACCATGTCACAAGACAGATGATGCTATGAATGTGGCTGATTTATATTTTAAAGACATCATAAGGTTGCATGGGGTTCCAAAGACTATTGTAAGTGATAGAGACACAAAATTCATGAGTTACTTTTGGAAGTCACTTTGGAGGTTAATAGGCACGAAACTTTTGTTTAGCACATCTTATCATCCTCAAACAGATGGCCAAACAGAAGTCACTAATCGAACACTAGGGGTTTTGTTGCGTGGTTTGGTTAGTAAGACACAAAAAGATTGGGATTTGAAGCTTGCTCATGCTGAATTTGCTTATAATAGGTCACCTACTTATGCTACTAAGCACTCACCTTTCGAGATTGTCTATGGAGTTAATCCTAAGTTACCAATTGATTTTGTAAGTATTCCTAAAGGGGAGTTGGTACACAAAGATGCCAAGACTAAGGTTGAGTACATGCAAAAACTTCATGCAGAAGTAAGGGCTCGAATTGAGAAGGTTAATGATATTTACAAGGCACGAGCAAACAAACATAAATCACAACATGTCTACAAAGAAGGGGATTTGGTTTGGTTACACTTGAGGAAGGAAAGATTTCCAAATCAAAGGAAGAATAAACTTATGCCTCGTTGTGATGGACCGTTCAAGATCATAAGTAAAGTGGGGGATAATGCTTATAAATTGGAATTACCAGGAGAATATGGAGTCCATGCTACTTTCAACATTGGTGATTTAGCTCCTTATGTTCCTGATGACCAACTTCGAGGTTTGAGGACAAACTCTTTTGAAGAAGAGGAGGATGATACGCATATCAATGAGCAAAACTTCGAGGGTTTGGGTTTGATTGAAGGTGGAAAACAAGAAGCAACCTTGGGGGAGTTAGTGGCTTATGGAGACACAAGGCTTCTTGGGTTGGCTAGGGTGGATTTCTACGTGTGCATGGTGACATGCACAAGCTTATTCACGTAAATGTAAAGCAAGTATAGTTAGTAGTTTAGAAGTGTTGAGCTATATGGGTTTTCTTCCCACGTCATTTGATAGGGTTTTACCATATGGTGTTTTGTTATTTTCTTGATTAGTTTATGAGTCAAGGTTGATGGAATCAAGCATGAGAAACACAAAAATGGAGGTTTCTTGAAATAAAGATTGAATCTTGAAGAGTTTCTTGAAGTTCTTGAAATCGCAAGTCCAACAAAAATCAACGAGAAATCAAGCAATGCATATGGCGGGATTTTTGGAAGATTTTTGAAGTTTTGGGCAACGTTGTCAACGCGGGATTTTGTGTTGTTTGACTTTGTCAACCTAAGGTTGTTATTCGGATATATGGTGGTTAGATTTGATTTGCAAAATATCTAAGATTTAGACTAGAAATCAGATTACAAAATATATGGTGCAAAGATATGTATCCGGTTTTGTTAGGATTTTCTTGTTATCCTAATCTTAGTTTGTTATACCATATATCTAAGGTAGTTAGGATATGTTTAGATTTCTGAAATATTGTGTGATATGTTTAGCTATAAATAGGATGTAAAATACATCAATAAAATTCAGATTAGCTTGATTGAAAAACACTTTGTTTTCCGGTTTTCATTGTTTCACGAAGTAAACAAAATTTTGAGGGTTTCTTGTGAGAAATTCGATCAAGTGAGTGGTGCTTTGTGCTTTATCTCACGTGAGGATAGTTCTTAGGATTTGAGGGTGCTTTGCTTTAATCAAATTCTACTAATTATTCGCCTTAGAAGTTCAGATTTGTGGTGCGTAGCTTTATCAAATTTGAAGTCTAAGTTTCCTTTGTGTGAGTGGCGTTTGTCTATAACAAAATTCACATCACAGGGGTACACCATTGGCCAATTAAAGGAGCTAATCATGAGGATGTTTTGTACCATAGCCTCAAAGATTGTTGTTCCTAGAGAATAAGGACGTATGAGTGTACCTTTGATGGAGAGTGTTCTCATTTACTGCCTCATTAAACACATTCCTGTCACCTTCCTGCTATGATATTAGGCCATATGATCTGTTGTGTGGAGAAATCTAACCATGCTCTGCCTTATGGAGCCTGGCTGACCTTAGTATTTGGGCATTGGAAGATACCTATGGTGGGAGATTATGGCACCATGTCTCATCTCACCAATCAGATAATAGGTCAAAAGGTCATGACATATGCAGGTTTTGTGTTAAAGATGAAGGATGAGGGGAAGAGTGATGCTGTTCTTGCTGGGACTAGTACAGAATCAGTTCAGGCAACTTTTGCCTTGGTAAAGCAGCTGAGTGACCAGAATCAACTTATCCAGAATATGGTCAACAGTGTCACTACATTATGTGTTGCACTTCAGGAATCCGACAGAAGAATTGAGATTTGTCTTGATACATCTGCTATAATTGGTGGTGAGGATTCTGAACACAATGAAGAGACATCAGACGCTGCAGGTAATGCTGATGATGAGGTTGCTGAACTGGTCTCTGAGAAGGATTAGGAAGAGGATGATGAAGAACATGATGCAAGTGCTTCAGAGGAAGAAGACGATGATCAGACTGAACATGACTCTAGATTTGATTGATTTCCTTTATTTCCTCTTATTTTATCCTATTGCTGCTAACCTCTCCTTTTGTTGAACTCTTATTCTAGTTTCCCTTTCCATTTTCAAAAGACATTGTTATTCAGTAATTTGGTTTCATAGTGGTCTGTAATAACTATTCAAGACAAGTAGGTTTGGTACTTTGATAGGAACAATTGGCAGAATCAGCATCTCTAGAATGCTATTAGAGCTACCTATAATAGCTGAACTTTATATGATTAGTAGTTTGACTACTGACTGTGTTTAGTTATTTGGTTACAAGCTTTTATGCATTGACGGTTTTGATGATGCCAAAAGGGGGAAGCAGGTGTGAAGTTCTGATCTCTTCTACCTAATTCAAGGGGAAGCAGGCCAAATGAATATTACTAATCTATGTGTGATGCAGCAACTGGAAGCAAGATTGATAGTCTTGCTAGTGGTGACAGACCTACATGGTTTGGAAGTAAATCTATTCAAAGCGATTACTTTTTATCATATCAACAGCTTCTTTGCTTTGAAACAAGTCTGATGAACTTACTGATGTTCTTATTGCAAATACATGTTTATGTCTAAGAGCTCTGAATCTAATTAGTATTTTCCCAGGGTACTTAGAAACTCTTTCTTAAAATGCTGTCAGTTAGTTGTGAAGTGGTTTACTTGTATATGATGCTTAATCTGCAGGAACAGTATCAGACCAGTCCATTGATTTCTAAAGAATTCAATGTTTCGAAAAGTTCCAAATATTAAGTAATATTATTTGAAGGGAGAACTTCTTGGGTTGTCATCATCAAAAAGAGGGAATTTATTGAGTTCCTAAAAATTTTTTTGAAAGATGACAAACCACATTGAACTATTATATTGTATGGAAGTTTCAGGTTGCATGTTTAGGTACTAAAGAAATAAGTCAAATGATGACAAAATAAAGCTCTTCAAGCCAAGTCTTGAAGTTTGCATAAAAACATGGCTCATAGAGTCAACTCTTAAGTATTAGATGCAATGCAAGTGGTATGAAGGTTTATAGATGCACTATAAAGGTTGAGATTATAGAGATGAACTAAGTATGGATGACAAGGAACTTAAGTTACTTGTCATACATATCTATAAGTAAGTTTGGCTGACTAGAACATCCTGCGAACAGTGCTGAACCAGTTCTCTCGATTTTACTTCATACATCCGTATTTTAGTAAAGTTTCTTTCCACGCAAAATTGTTTTCAAAAATTATACGGATGCTTGGATTGTTATGCAAGGTAAATATTCTTAAGTATGGCAAGTATGCCGTATAGTAATGTACTGATTTTATTTGATTTCAAATAAATTCTGTGAGAATATTTTCCCGGAATTATCTGCATAAATCTAAGGAAAATATTCTCTCACAATATTACATAGCATACTAGCCAAAAGGCATATTTAAGGATATCTGCCAGCATACAACCAACATAACTTTAGGACGAAAAAATTAAAGAATACGAATTGCAAAAGTACTCTCTAAGTCTTAACCTATCATAAACCTCATCACCACATTAAGGTCTTAATACTCTCTCTTTTGTAAGCGTTATTGTTATTGGGAGATAAAGTGTTGTAATTTGAGCATTATGTGAGTTCAGTTTGCTGAGGATGTTGATCTGGGATCATCTTCATTCGAACCTTCATAGTTGAAGGTTGAGTCGAACTTCCGTAGGTGGAAGTTGGGGAAACATATTGTGCATAGGTGCATAATTGTTATTCTGAGTTGATAAATAAAAGAGTGAATGAGTGGAAGACGTAGACTTATTAGAAGTCAAACCTCGTTAAATCTTGGTGTTGTTTATTTTATTGCATTATTGTTTCCGCTGCTTGTGAACTGGTTCTAAACTGTTCTTATAATTAATCAAAAAAATTTACAACAACCTTACAACACTCAATTCCCCCCCCCCCCCCTCTTGAGTGTCACTTGCACTTTCAACTAGGCGTAATGTAACGTTTCTCCAACAAGTCCTGTAAATGCTCTTTCAACTATCTCATTTCCGCAGGTGCCATCCTATATGGTGCTTTGGAAATAGGTGTTGTACCTAGAACTATGTCTATGCTGAAGTCGATTTCTCGCTTCAGAGGCATCCCCGGAATCTTTTTCGAAAACACGTCCAGGAAATCTTTCACTACCTCAATATCTTAAGGTTTAGAAGACTCAACTTGATCTACATCCCTCACACTACAAAAAAAAATTGGAAAACCTCGCTTCACAAACCTATCAAACCTCATTACTGACACTATCTTGTTGTGTTTTGGCCTTCCTGCCCTCCAACAGCTCACTTTCTTACCTCTATTAACTAACATGATCTTCTGTGGCTCACACAAAATCTTTGCCTTATGCCACTCAACCAATCCATCACCAGAATCACTTCCAAGTCACCCAAATCAAAATGAATCAGGTTAGCCTTAAAATCCACTCCCTCAATTTCAATTGGAACATCCAAAAATCTCCTTGAACACTGTACCTCTTGTCATGATGGTAACACTATCAACATATCTATGGTATCTACTTTTCCCAAAACAGGCATTAACTTTTTCAAAATCTTAGTGGATACAAAAGAATATGTTGCACCAAAATCAAACAAAACTTTAACAGGAAGAGAGTGAATAGAGAAAGTACCAGTAATAACATCCTTACTAGCATCAGCTTCACTTTGAGCCTTCATATTCAGCTTTCCAGTATTTGAGGTCATAGTCTGACCTCCTCCATTTCCACTTCCATTGCTATTCCCAGCTTGTTGCATAGCCTCCTTAGCAAATCTAGAGAAGTCTATAAACTTTGAGTAATACTCGGTAACTAACATACTCCCCATCTTCAGCTCCACAAACTCATCAGTTTTCTGTTTTAAAGGAACACAATATAGAACATATTGCGGATCTGATCTTGGAACACAGTCCAATTGAACCCTCGTAAAGCCCTAATCACAGCTTCATTTTATGACCACCAAAGATCAGCTTCTCCTCTCATATAGTAAACTGCATGGTTTACCTTAACTCCTCTTGACATTCATCTACCCAAACAATTTGTTAAATTCTCTCAGCCATCCCTCTAAAACAGTTGGGTTGGGTTCTCCTTGGTAAGTAGGCGGCTTACTCTGAGAAATTTTTTTAAAAAGCTCCCCGGCGGAATCACCTCCATTACTATTTCCTCTAGCAGCTAACTGTTCAGCTACGGTAGCTTATTGCCTCACTACATCATTCAGCTGATTGTTGTTATGTTCAGCCACCCTATTTCTCATGTAGAGGGAAAATACCTTAATATTAAACTCTGTCTTACTCTAAGTTAGAACAACACAAGTTTACAACATAAGATAAAAGCATTTCCTCAATTCGTCTCATAATAGAAATTCCCATTCTTTTAGAGCAAATGATTCACTTAGTTTTGATTATTTACACAACAATTCAAATAAAATAAGGAACATAATAAATAAATAAATTTTCCCTTGATTTTGCTGTACTTAGGCGTCATTTCCAAAAGTTTTGACTCATTTATTATATTATTCTCATAAGGGTTATAAAATGCTTAGGTTCCTGGAGTTCGTTATGGCTCTTTGGGTCCTCAATCTCATAACACGAACTATCCTTCGACCCATAACCTTATTGAGAACCTGAGGTAGCTCCATTTCACTCATTACATCATTCTCTTAATCACTTGGGACTGGTGTGGTTGAGGTCTTATCACCTACATATAACTCCAGAAATTATTGTCTTTCTTTGCAATATAAACTTGCAAGTACCTCCAATTGGAACCCCATTGACACATGATCGAGTTGGTCCCATTGTGGTAACTTCAGCACTGAACCCATGTATGGACAATAGAATGGAATCTTCCATACACATTGAGGTGGACTCTCATAGTCTTTCTTCTCCAAGGTTCCCATTTGAGTTTCCTAATTAGGCAGATTAACCACCATCCTGCAACGACACTTAAAACTAATGGGACATCCTTCCCACAACAAAACCATGCTAACAATTCTTAAAGAAAAAGGTTTGGTGGCTAACATACAATTTCATCAGCACATAACTATCCACATAAGCAACACTTCAAAACGTATAATTAAATGCATGAAGGCAAAGAAATAAATTCTATCCTACATGGCCAAACTTCATACCCGATCTCACCACATCATATAAAAGCAATAACACATAGTAAATACCTGAATTCATTGCATACCTGAATATGTAAGGGATTTTAAAACTTTTTATTTTTCAAAACTTTCTATTTTCAGAAATTACTACTTTTAGAAAAATTTCCATTCCAAGTAACTTTCTAAAATAAGAAATTCCTCTTTCTAAAATAAAACTTAGGGTACCCCCAAAATAAAAATTTTATTTTATTTCGAAAACTAAGCTCTAGTAACCACTTTGTAACACCCTTGAATTTCCTACCTTCCTTTTCTGTATTTTTCCGGAAAATATTATCATATAACTAAAGAATAATAATTATTAAGAACTCCTAAATAACTAGGAAAAACCAAAGTATTACCGCTACCGTGGTAATAGCTCAGACTTTTATCAAAGTAATGCAGCAGAAGACTTTAAAAACCAGAACCAAAATTAAAACTCAAAACGAAACTTGAAATAAATTAAACTTACAACAAACCAAAGTCAAAATAAAAATAAGTCTTCATTACACTTCGGAACCATCTTAATGGCCCTTTAAAACCAAATAAACTTTAAACTTCGAAAATAAAAGTCAACATCCAACAAAAGTAATAAGAAGTATCAAGTTCACATAACTACGAACATAACAGTGCAAGCGCTCACACTCCAACCCAGCATGATTGACTGATGCCCACCTGTACATGTAGCCTTCTCTTATTCTAGAAAACTACTCACCATAAAGTGGGTGATCGTAGGGCTAAGTCAAAGACAAAGCCATGCACACAATACACACAATCAGTAAAGATGAGTACATAAATACCGAAGACTATGCAAAGCATGATTAATACTGAAAATAAAATAAAACCATGACTCACATACTTCTTACTGCTGACAAATCGTCACCTATGCATAGACTCAACTCAAACAACATTACTTATTATAGTTAAACTTTGGATTTCGCGTTGAATGGGTTTCCTTTCCTTTAAAATAGCCGTATTGGGCAACAACTTGCGAGCAACTGCAAGACGATATTACCTAGGTCCCATAAAGTGACGAAATTCCGGCGCATAAAAAATATAAAAGAGTACAAGGTCTTATACCCTAATTAGAAGTCATAGGTAATTGTTTCATACAACTCCCCCAAATGTTCATACCTAAGATATATACGTTTCAAGAGTTTTGGTGCGAATCCTCTTTCACTTTACGTGATGAACCGGTTTGACATTGTTATGACTCACACACAACCTCACATAAAAGCATCCACATAATCAAATAAAACCATATTAATTATCTTGAATTTAAAGTGATTCTAAAAATAATCTTGTTTGTCCTTTAATTTAATTTAATTAAACTAAACTTCCTTTACCACACATTAACTGTGAGTGGCTATATGTATATAAATATTTGCTCATTAACCTCTAATATTAATATCATGTGAATAAAAATTCACAAACTACCTTTCTTATTCATAATATTTTTACTATTAGTTTTCATGATTATAAAAATTGGACAGCAATATAAAACAACTTTAAAACTCTTTAAATTCAATCTAAACTTCATAAAATCATCACATGTTAACTGAACAACAATTCATGATCATAATATTGAAGTTTAAATCATTAGAAACCCTAAAACCATGAATTTCATAATTTCATAAACCCTAATTGAAATTTTCATGATCATCTTTATAAATTTATATTTTAAACATAATCATACCTTTATAAAACATGATTAAAATCATAAAAATATGATTAAACATAATTATCATGAAGAATTTTGCAAAATTGAATTAACAAGAAAAGAAGAAGAAAATAAAAAAAATTAAAGAAGTTCCTAAAATATACTAAAGTAAGAGGGGAGGGAGGGGCAGCGTGTGGCTGTAGCAGGGGCGCCGGTGAGGAGAGCTCCGGCGAAGGGGAAGCGACAAAGAAGAACGAGCGTTTTTTTTCCGAAAATTCTCTCGATTTTTTTTCTTTCCTTGTTTTATTTTATGAAATCCTAAAACTTTAAATTGCAAATTAAAATTTTGGGTTTTGAGGGGTATTTATGGGCCCAATAGTAGGATTTGGTCCAATTACATAAATACCCTTAATGATTGAAATTACTTTTATGCCCTTGTTCTAAAACTATTTAAGAAACTCTAAAAATCCTATTTTTAGAAACTTTTCAAAATATTTAATAAAACTTAAAATAACATGAAATATTAATTATAAACATAAAATAATTACTTTGGTAAAAAATTATATAAATTTCCTTTCTTTAATATTATTATTAAACTTAATTTCTAAATAAAAGTACTAAAAAAATGTATAAAATACGAAATTAACTCCTTAAAATACGTGAAAATATGGGGTATTATAGGTATTAACTACATGGGCCCATTTCCTTCTTCCAATGGAAATAGGTTCATATTGGTGGTCGTAGACAATGTTTCAAAGTGGGTAGAAGCTATTGCAACACCTAATGCAGACTCTAACACTGGGCTAAGGTTGTTTAAACAAGTCATTTTCCCGAGATTTGGAGTTCATAGAGCTATTATTAGTGATGAGGGTTCTCACATTCACGAGAAGCGGCTGACTAAATTACTTGAACAGTATAGAGTCTACCATCGTACCGGGTTAGCTTATCATCCACAGACTAGCGGCCAAGTGGAGGCTTCTTATCGGGAAATCAAAGCCATCCTAGAAAAGACGAATGGAAAATTGAGAAAAGATTGGAGTAGTAAGCTGCATGATGCATTATTGGCACATAGAACGGCATATAAGACACCAATCGTTACATTTGCTTATCGGCTAGTGTACGGGAAGGCGTGCCATCTACCGGTTGAGCTGGAATACAAGGCCTATTGGGCGGTAAAAGAGTTTAACATGGATGCCAAGCTTGCAGGTGAGAAGAGGATACTTCAGTTGAACGAGTTGGATGACTAAGAAATGGCACGATAAATGAATCACAAGAAAGGTGTTCCAAGTTCGTGACAAATTTCTATTATTCAAATATATTGAAGCTTTTTCCCGGGAAGCTAAGGTGTAGATGGAGCGGACCTTTCATTTTCACTATGGTAAGCAGGCATGGATTCATTGAGGTTCAGAATGACAAGGGAGAACGATTAAAAATCAATGGTCATCGCCTCAAGCATTACTAAGAAGGCGACGTTGTTGGTTTAGTTGAGGAAGTCACCTTCCACAACCCAAACCCCCTATGAGCTACCAAGTAACATGGTCAAGCTAATGACCTTAAACAAGTGCTTCGCAGGAGGCAGCCCGTTGGTAGTTTAGTTTTTAGTAGCTTTTTCCTTTTACTTTCGTAATTACATAGAGACTTTAGCTTTGTTTTTAGCCTAGTGAGGGAGAGTGAGGGACTAACATTATGCTTCAAGTGTTTTTGGTGATTTCGTAGGCTTCCTAAGGCATTTGAGTGAGTTTAAAGGAGAAAAACGAAGGAAGGCGGCATGCTCAGGTGACCCGGGCGAAATGCCTCTTACACAAGCGGGCAACCCCTTTTTCAACACTTTGAAATTTTTTGAAATTTTTGGAAGATGGCAATGTACCCGGGGGACCCGGGCGAGAAGACACCCACCCGGGCGAGTGGAGATCGTCCCGGCGAGACGACAAGAGGCCAAAAGCATGAAAATAATCGCAAAAAAAACGTCGTAATGGAAACACGTCCGGTTGACCTGGGCGGAACTGTGCGGACCCAAGGTAAGCATGCCTTGGGGCAAAAAGCCCCCGGTCCAGGTGGCTTGCTCGCTCACCCCCACCCCCCCTTCTTTTTCCTTCGCTTTTCTTTCCTTCTTCCTTCCTTCTTCCTTCTCCCACCTTATATCTTCTTCTCCCTCCTTCTACTCGCAAACCCCAAATCCTCCGTATTCTGTATTCTCAATTGTAACTCTTTTCTCTCATTAATCCCTCAATACTCATTCAAATCCACTCCAATCTTCAGCAAAGTTTATAATTTTTCTTCCTCTTAAACATCCATACCAAAAATATCTCTAAAACACTCAAAACGCTCATACCCACAAATCCTAACCTCCATTAATACATACCTTCAACACTCAACAATGGCACCTAAAAGACAAAGAGCAGGAACAAGTGCAAGGAACGAACCTCAATGCTTTGGACGTGATCCCACATATAGGTTAGTCTCCTTCGGTTTGCAAGAGCAAATGGTACAGTTTGAAAAATTAAAATTGAGGCATGTTACTCTCACTAGATTCTTATACCATAGATTGTTGCATGCTTTAGGTGTGTATGATGACACAAAGGAATGCTTTAAAGCTATGGGTATGCATCGTTTTTCACTAGGGACGCTCCTATATATCCTGATATTACATATGAGTTTATATCGAGTTTTGAGATTGATAGGCCTAATCCTAAAGCACCGGTTAGAGGTGTTAGTCTTCGTATATTTAATGTCAATTGTTATGAAACGATCGAAGATTTTGGTGTTATTTTCAACTTAGCTAGTATGGGGCTGGTGTAGTGTTTATTTGTCTTTATTTTCTATAGCTCTCCTTAGTTAGTTGAGTTACTTTTTCGTTCTTTTTCCTTATTTTTTCCTATTTTTCCCATAGTTTTTAGTTAACCCAGTTCCCTCGCATTTTTGTCATATTTTGCTCCGTTTTGGGTTGTTTTGTGTACTGTCTCATTCTTGTAGGTTTCTCCATTTTGGTATGGAAACCAAGGCAAAATATAGTGAAGCTACACATAGTATTTAGCGTTGGTTCGGGTCGAATATTATTTATTTTGAAGCCGTTTGGTCTACTCGACGTGTTACCATGCTCGATGGTCCATGATATCGCAAGCTTGAGTCACGATATCGTAAACCATGGGTTAGCGACTTAGCTCAAACAAGCGAGCACCAACCTTCATAATGAGCACAAGCAAAGAGTAAATATTGCAACTGCCCTTTTATTTCACCCATATCTCTCCGGATACTCCATATTTTCTTGTTCTATCAATTGGAGGTTATTTTATGTGTCGTGACTTTCGAAACGATAGGTTATTAGCACAATTCTTATGCGTATTAACTGAGTTTATGCCCTTTCTAAGCAGAAAAGTTCGTGCAGTCTAAAGCGTAGCGGCCGCTAGATGCAGTAGCCCTCTGTTTTCCAGCGTGTTCTATTTTACTTCTTTGCAAATTTCTCCCACTTATGCACCAATTTGGTGATTTTTTTGCCTATATAACCAAAGGCAGCTGCTGAAGTGCCATAGGGAATAATAGTTAGAGGTATTTAGAAATAGTTAGAAGAAGTAGAAGATAATTTAGACTTTCATTTGCTTTCTAGATTAATTTTTACTCATTTTGATTAGTGAATTAGATCTTCAAACAATTCCATAAGTTTTAATTTAATCTCTTTTAATTCAATTCAAGGTTATTATTCAAAGTATTGTGGTTCTTGTTCTTGATTTCTTGTGTTGTTATTAAAAGTAATTTGGTTCTTGTTCTTGGTTTCTTGGGTTAATGTTCTTAGTTTAATGTTCTTGGGTTGATATTCAAGGATCCTTAGTTTCTTGTTCTTGGTTGATCATCTTTGTATTGGGGTATTATTGGAGTAAAGCGTCAAGGTTCATTAATTACAAGGATTCAAGCTTCATAGTACATTTCTACACTCATCTTCAATTTCCATTTCAAGTACATATTTTGTAGCAATCCTCTTTACTTAGAAGTTTTGTTTCATAAGCTTTTTGTCAAGTTAAACTTGTCCTAGCATTATTGCTTTTTGTTCTTATTTTCTTCTCAAGGTTAAACTTGTCTTTGTTCTTAGTTTACATTGTTTCAAATTCTTAAATTTCTTGTCAAGTTAGTCTTGTCCTTTCACTATTGCATTTTGTATTAATTCTTCTCAAGATTAATCCTTGTCCTTGCTTTCATTTTCTTTATTGCTTTTGTAGTTTGATTAAATCACTTCCATAACTTATTTTTTTTGTAATAATATTGATAATTAAACAAGCTCCTTCCCTTTTTATAACTTTTGTTTAGTTTAGTTTATAATCCATTGTCATAACTTATTTCTTTGTTATAATCTGTAATCACGAATAAAAATATGTGTTTAAATATTAAAATGTGTAGTGCGTATTTTTAGTGCTGAGGTGTGGGTAAAACACTCACCTCCTATATGTTTTAGTGTTTCTTGAAAGAGTCTTGGCTTGGCGGTGACTAGTGTTGGATTAAGGGGTGCTGTTTCACATTTCTATGACTAGCTACCATAGATGTTTTACCTGGGTTCCTCAACAAAGGATCGAGAGATGAAGTTGAGTGAGGACGCCCCTTGTTCAATTGATTCAGGTAACATGGGAATAGGTGCTTGGGTTAAGGGACGTTACTAGTCTTCGTGATTGTGCTTAGCAGCCGTTTTATGTTCACTCCATGAGAATAGGTCGTGTTCATAGTTCCACTCGTCATGCTAGCTTGAGAGAGTAGACATGGCTCTTAGAATGACTCCCCATAGATGTTTTCCTTTAAACATGGCTTGTTGTAAGATTCATAGTTATTGTGAGTGGTGAATCCCGTACCTTAGAACCTTTTAATTTTGTTAGTCCTGGAGTAATATTAGTCACAGTAACATTTATCCAATCATTGGAATGTCTGACTTAGCTTAATCAACACTTGAGCTTCTTAGTGTCTAACTTTTCTCTCATGGGATTCGATCCTTACTTACCCTTGCTAGTAGCCTAGTGAGCCTTGTATGGTTTATCTTTACTAGCCACTTCGACAGGCTATTAAATTTTGGCGCCGTTGCCGGGGAGCAACAGTTACATTAGCTTAGTTTGAGTAGAATGAACCTAAGTCAATTTGTCTGTATTTATAAATAGTTTGTCGGCCTCATGGCCACCTTCATAACCGACCCCAAATATGATCATGAGTCATTTTATTCGTTTTGGATTCCTTTAATCTTAACTATAATCTTGATAAGTGGTTAGCTTGTAATTCTATTTTTTAGGGACTAAACAAGGAAACTTGGGGATGGGTAGAGTCTTTGTCTCATGGGCAATCCTTATGTTTTGAGTTGGATAGGGCTTGGCTTCTATTTATGTGTCTTGCTAAAGAAACCTCTCAATGGGATATAGCTACCCAAGGAGTACATGACTTTAGTCATGAACCGAACTCTCTTGAGGAATATGGTTGATTATTTGTCGTTTTATGCTTCCAACTTTGATGTTCACCATCAATATTCACAACAACCCAGCTCACTCGAAATTGCTCTTGATGAGTACAAAAAAAGTTTTAGCATGAGCTCTTGTAATTCACTTCATAATTCCCATGCTGAGCTTGCTACCAATGACTTCAGTCATGACTCTTCCCCCCTATCACTTGTTACTGAGCTTATTAGTGTCCAACTTCCCACTGACATGACCCTCATATGTACTATCCTCATGAGAGTTATGACTCTCATGAATTGTCATATGAAGTCAATGGATCCCTTGAAATGGAGTCGACTGAAGAAAATGAGGTCATAAATGCCATGGTGGTCTTCATACCACAACCTCCCACTTCATCTTGGGAAACACTTGACCTTGTTCCTCCACCGCCCACTATACTTCCAACCATGCCCATATCACTTCCATTCGAGGACATTCCTTTCTTTCTGATGTGATTATTGATAGGAAATCGCCAACCACACAAGGAATAGAAACTAGCTCGATTTTCTCTAAAGCAAAGCACCAAGAAAACGATCTAGGTCGAATAATTTTTATGAATTGATTAAAGCTATGCATCCTTAATTCTTAAAATTATCCTCATAAGAGACTAAAGCCTAAGCACCCAACTCTTAATGTGCTCGAATTTTCCTCACACTCGAAAAACTCTCACACACGTTGTTTTGTTTGTTTTGTAGGAAACAAATAAAACTCTAAACAACAATGTTTATTAGTCTCTATAATCTGAATTTTACAAAATAATGTTGAGAGTATTTATAGGCATAATGATCAACAAAATCCTAACAAAAGTAATCTAAAACACACACACAAACATAGGGAAAATCGTGCCACCCTAGTGACTCATCTATGACTCATAAGACAAGATTGCCACATCAACACTACATGGCATTCTTATCTTCCTAACAAACATTAACAAACTATATCTAATCAAAAAATATCCTAACAAACTTTCTAATACCTTTCTAAAAAGATAATCAACAAATTACAACCAGAATTACACACAAATATGATCTATCCAAATCTACATAAAATCGCCAAAATTGACGCCACACAAGCATGATCCAAATTTGGGCAATTTTTGAGATTTTCTTCAAATCCTCAAGAAACCTTTCAAGATTCAATCTTTTAATCAAGAAACCTTCAAGAAGTCATTTTCCATGTGTTTAAGTCTGTAAATGAAGATTAACACACTATCAAATGAAAGACTTAATGCCTAAAATGAGAAAAACCCTATCAAGTGAAGTGGGAGAAAACTCATAGGCAAAACCATCTTATTCCCCTAATTCCGCCATTCTTTCCATTTCTTCAAATGATCAAGTAAATTCGTGTGTCACCATACACACCCATGATGATGACTTTAAAGATCCCAAAAGCCTTGAATCTCCATAAGCTATTATTTCCCCCATACTTGCATCATTTTTAGAAGCCATTATCAAACCTTCGAAGTTATCACCTCGATTCGTATCATCCTCCTCTTCTTTAAAACAGTTTGTCCTCAAACCTCAAAGTTGATGATCATTTTGAATGGTCCATCACACCTAGGCATTATCTTGTTTTTCCTTTGATTAGGAAATCTTTCCTTCCTTAGATGTAACCATACTAAATCACCTTTGTTGTATGTGTGTTTAACTTTGTTCTTGTTAGCTCTTGTCTGGTAGATATCATTCACATGCTAAGTTCTTACTCTAACCTGTGCATGTAACTTCTGCATGTATTCTATTTTAGGTAAAGCATCTTTATGAACGAGCTCACCTTTGGGAATAGCCACGAAATCAATTGGTAGCTTGGGATTTACACTATAAACAACTTCATAAGGTGAATGCTTAGTTGCATATATAGGAGAACGATTATAAGAAACTCTGCATGAGCTAACTTCAAGTACCAATCTTTCTGTGTCTTGCTTAAAAACCCACAGAGTAGCACGGCTAGTGTTCTCTTTGTGACTTCAGTTTGACCATCTGTTTGTGGATGATAAGAAGAACTTAAGAGTAATTTCGTCCCTATGCCACAATGACTTCCAGAAATAACTCATGAATTCCGTGTCCCTGTCACTCACTATTGTTTTTTGGCACCCCATGTAACCTGACAATGTCTCGAAAATTCAAGTTTGCAATATTCACAGCATCATCACTCTTGTGACAAGGTATGAAATGAGCCATCGTTGAAAACCTGTCAACCACAACCATTATAGCATCCTTTTGCCTTGCAGTTCTAGGCAAACTAACTATAAAATCCATAGAAATATCATCCCAAGGGGCTTGTGGCACTGGTAATGGTGTGTAGAATCCCTGATGGAATGATGCCTTTGCCTTCTAACAAACAGCACACTGTGAGATAACTACTTCTACATCTCCAATCATTCTAGGCCAATAGAAATGTTCATGCAACATTGTTAATGTTTTTGTTATGCCAAAATGACTGCAATTCCACCCCCAGGAGCCTCTCTGACGAGCAATTCACGAATACTACACTTAGGGATGCAAAGTAGATTCCCCTTTAATAAGAATCCATCATGTAGCACATAAGACCCCATTGACCCCTTCGTAATTTGTGACTAGATAGGACAAAAATTGCCATCTTGCTCATAATATTGTATAATTAACTCCAAACCAAGCAATTTGAATTTAAGAACACCGCATACCTCCTTGATAGAGCATCAGCAACCACATTAGATTTGCCTTCTTCATACTTTGATGAAAAGTGAAAAGATTGCAAAAATTCAACCCACTTAGCATGTCTTGGATTGAGTTTATGTTGGCCATTGATATGCATTCGAGCCTCATGATCAGAATGCAATATAAAGTGACATGGTCGCAGATAATGACTTCAATGATCCAATGCTCGAACAATAGCATAGATTCCTTGTCATAGGTAGAGTAGTTCAACCATGCTCCATTCAATTTGTCATTAAAATAAGCTATAGGACGCTTACCTTGAACCAACACTGCACCAATTCCCACGCCACTAGCATATATCTCAACTTCAAAAGGTTTTGAAAAGTCTGGTAAGGCTAGAATGGGATCTGGACAAAGCAACTTCTTCACCAATTCGAATGCCATTTGGTCGTCTTCAGTCCATTCAAACTTATCTTTGTCCTTCTTAATACACTCAGTCATAGGAGCTATTACAAATGAGAAATTCTTCACAAATCTTCTATAGAAAGAAGCTAAACTATGGAAAACACATACCTCATTCATAGATTTCGGAACTGGCCATGTCTTAATAGCTTCAACTTTCGAAGGGTCAACTGAAACACCATCCTTAGAAACAATGTAGCCTATAAACGTCACACAAGTTACCATGAACGAGCACTTTTTGAGCTTAGCAAACAACTTCTGCTACCTCAAAGTTTCGAACACTTCTCTTAGATGCTGCAGATGATCTTCAACACTTGCACAATACGTCCGTATATCATCCAAATAGACAACCACAAACTTCCAAATGAAAGGCATCAAAACTTCATTCATTTGCCTCATAAAAGTACTAGGAGCATTAGTAATACCAAAAGGCATAACTAACCATTCATAGAGACCTAGCTTGGTTTTAAATCATGTCTTCCATTCATCACCCTCCTTCATTCGAATTTGATGATAACCACTCCTCAAATCAATTTAGTAAAAACTTGTGAAAGGAATAATTCATCTAATAAATCATCTAGACGAGGAATAGGAAACCTGTATTTGATGGTGATGTTTTTCACCGCTCTAGAATCAATTCACATTATCCATGATCCATGCTTCTTAGGAACAATTAATGTTGGCACCACACATGGACTCATACTCTCCCTGACATACCCTCTTGCCATTAACTCTTCAATCTGACGTTGAATTTCCTTAGTTTCTTCTGGATTGCACCTATAAGTTGGTTTATTAGGATTTTGAGCTCCAGAAACCAAGTCAATCTGATGTTCAATTTCTCTAATTGGTGGCGATCCAGGTGGCAATTCATTAGGAAATAAATCTTGAAATTCGTGCAATAAGTGGCGCAACTCATGAGGGATACTTGTTGCTTTTTCTTGCACCTCCTTAGCCATCAACACATAGAACTTCTCACAATTATTCACCTCTTGCACCATAGTCTTCTCATCAATCAACAAAACACCCTTTTTGTTGCTCACATCTTTCGAAAATTTCGAGCCTTCTAAAGGTTTCAACGCAACTTGTTTCCCTTGTGCTTGCTTTCTAATGATATATACATTTGTCCTACCATCAAACTGTACAAATATATTATACTGCCATGGTCTTCCAAGTAATATATGGCACGCATCCATAGGTCGTACATCACAAAGTACATGATCATCTAAATTACCAATTTTAAAACAAACCAGAGCTTGTTTGTTCACCTTGACATCGCTTGTATTGCTGAGCCAATGTAACATGTAAGGCTGAGGGTGTTCAGTGGTAGGAATCTCCAGTTTGTTAATCAATATAGTAGAGACCACATTAGTGCAACTACCTGAATCAATGATCAGATCACATAACCTCCCTAGCACATTACACCTGGTGACAAAAATATTTTCTCTTTGGTTCTTTGTAGGTGGCGCAACTTTGGATTGCAAAACCCTTCAGAGAACTAGACTCTGGCCATCCACTTCAGGATTAATTTCTTCAATATCTTCTCCCTGAGTGTCATAAATCACATCATCTTCTTGTTGTTGACGTTCATTCTCCTCTTCTTTAAATCTACATCATCTGCCCAATTTCGAGTAGTATGAACTCTTGAATGTGGACAATCCTTCTGAATATGACCTTCACCTTTGCACTGGAAGCATGTACGCTTATCAGGGTTTAGAGGTTTAGTAGAAGAGCCTTTATCCTTAATATACTGAGGAGGTTTAGAGGTGGAATCAAAATTTAGCTTATGAGGAACAACTGCACCTTCTTTCTTCACAAAGGGTTTCGACAAAGTGACTGTTTCTTTTCGAAAATTGCTTGTCAACCCTAGATGCAACCTTGCAAACCTCATCAAAAGTCTAGTATGGTTGTAATTTCACCTTTTCTCTAATTCTTTCATCTAGGCCTGCAACATAACGAGCAACTTGATGATCCTCTTTTTCTTCTAGATCACATATGGTAATCAGGTTAGGGAATTCAGATGTATATTGTTCAACTGATTTTCGATCCTGCTTCAAAGTATGCATCTTTATGAAATTGCCCTACTCGTAATCCTGAGGAACAAAACGTCTCCTCATCTCTTTCTTCAGTTTTGACCAAGTTGATACTTTAGGCTTCCCATCCTTCCTTCTTTTCCTTTGCATACCTTCAAGCCATAAACTAACTAAACCAGTTAACTACAATTCTGCAACTTTTTATGATTTTCGATCATCATACTCCTTATATTTGAAAATTCGTTCAATTCATCTTAGCCAATGCAAGAAATTTTCAGGATTCAGACTCCCAATGAATTCAGGAATATCTAGCTTAAGATTTCAATCATCATCCTTAGACATATCCTTCTTTTTGCACCTACTTACAGGTTCGTCATTGCTAGAACCTGATGAGTACCTCTTTTTGGGTTTGCAAGTACTTCTTGAGCTTCATTGCTCATCAATATAACTAGAACTTGACTCCCCTTTGTTTCCATCCTTAGATTTGCTAAGCGTCTAAAACTTCTCTGCAAAAAATTTCATGGTAGCCTTAAACATCGCCTTCAACTCCACTATGTCTTTGCGCAATTCTTCAGGATTACACTTGTTTAAACAAGATATTATTGGGGAAATTATACAATAACCTTGAGGATTAAATTCCTCTCAACGAGAGCACCAAAAGTTGATATGAATTATTGATAGGAAATCACCAGCCAAACAAGGAATAGAAACTAGCTCGATTTTCTCTAAAGCAAAGCACCAAGAAAACAATCTAGGTCGAATAATTTTTATGAATTGATTAAAGCTATGCACCCTCAATTCTTAAAATTATCCTCACAAGAAACTAAATCCTATGCACCAACTCTTAATATGCTCGAATTTTCCTCACACTCAAAAAACTCTCACACACGTTTTTTGTTTGTTTTGTAGGAAACAAATAAAACTCTAAACAATAATGTTTATTAATCTCTATAACCTGAATTTTACAAAATAATGTTGAGACTATTTATAGGCATAATCATCAACAAAATCCTAGCAAAAGTAAGCTAAAACACACGCACAAACATAGGAAAAATCGTCCCACCCTAGTGACTCATCTATGATTCATAAGATAAGATTGTCACATCAGCACTACATGTCATTTTCATCTTGCTAACAAATTATATCTAAGCAAAAAATATCCTAAGAAATGTTCTAATACCTTGCTAAACAAGATAATCAACAAATTACAACCAGAATTACACAAAATATTGATCTACCCAAATCTTCATAAAATCGCCAAAATTGACGCCAGACAAGCATAATCTAA
Source organism: Suaeda aralocaspica (assembly GCA_016808085.1). Taxonomy (NCBI): domain Eukaryota; kingdom Viridiplantae; phylum Streptophyta; class Magnoliopsida; order Caryophyllales; family Amaranthaceae; genus Suaeda; species Suaeda aralocaspica. The sequence continues at coordinate 104,464 of PYUH01000290.1, forward strand.
ATTTGCACAATTTTTGAGATTTTCTTCAAATCTTCAAGAAACCTTTCAATATTCAATCTTTTAATCAAGAAACCTTCAAGAAGTCATTTTCCATGTGTTAAAGGTTGTAAATGAAGATTAAGACACTTCAAGAAATGAAAGACTCAATGCCTAAAATGAGAAAAACCGTATCAAGTGAAGTGGGAGAAAACTCATATGCAAAACCATCTTATTCCCCTAATTCCGCCATTCTTTCCTTTGATTCAAATGATCAAGTAAATTCGTGTGTCACCATACACATCCATGATGATGACTTTGAAGATCCCAAAAGCCTTGAATCACTATAAGCTATTATTTCCCCCATACTTGCATCATTTTTTGAAGCTATTATCAAACCTTTGAAGTTATCACCTTGATTCGTATCACTTTCCGTATCTCATTGTTTCTTTTATCGGGGATACTTTAAGTAACACCTTGTCGCCAACTTCAAACGCAACTTTTTGGCATTTTTGGTCCACACAGCACTTTTGTCTATCTTGTGCTGCCTGAATCTTTGCTTGTATTACTCTAATTTTCTCTGTGGTTTCTTCTATCAATTGAGGTCGTAGAATCACTATCTCACTTATGTCATTCCAACACAACGGGCTTCTAAACTTCCTTCCGTATAAAACCTCAAACGGTTACATGCCAATACTTGCATGGTAGCTATTGTTGTATGAAAACTCAATGAGATCCAAGTGATCCTCCCAATTCCCTTGAAAATCCATTACACAAGCTCTTAGCATGTCCTCTAAAGTTTGTATGGTTCTCTCTCTTTGTCCATCGGCTGCTGGATAGAAAGTTTTACTCATCTTCAATGTTGTACCAAAGTTCTCCTTCACACTTTTCCAGAATTTCGAATGAAACCTAGAATCCCTATGTGATACGATATCCTTTGGAACTCCATGTAGCCTCACAATATGTTTTATGTAAGCCTTTACAAGTTGTTTCATTTTCCAAGTCTCTTTCATGGGTATAAACACCAATGACTTAGTAAGCCTATCCACCACAACCCATATGGTATCATTTTGATTTCTCGACTTTGGCAAACAAGTCACAAAGTTCTTTGATATGCAATCCCATTTCCATCCTGGTATTTCAAGCGGTTGGACCTCTCCTTGTGGTCTCTTATGCTTAAATTTCACCTTTTTGCAAGTAAGACATTTGCTCACAAATTCAGCCCCTTCTCTTTTCATCCTAGGCCACCAATACATCTTCTTTAAATCCTTATACATCTTATCGCCTGTAGGATGCACCGAATACGGGGTATTATGACCCTCCCCCATGATTCTTTGTTTCAAATCCTCACATTTCTGTGGTACACAACACCTTCCTTTATACCTTAAACTTCCATCCTCATGCATCTTAAAGTCACACAACTTTTCCTGCTTTCAATTTTTCCTTAATTCTGTCTAATTTCACATTTCCCTCCTGGTTCTTCTTAATTTCCTCAAATATTGCTAGTTGGATACTAAGATTACAAAGAATTCCTTCCAACTCTCCCTCCTTTATTATCTCCAAGCTCGATCTTTCTATATCCTTACATAGTTCATTAGCAACCACAAAGGTATTCACTCCATGCTTCGTTTTACGGCTTAAAGCATCTGCCACCACATTGGCCCTCCTTTCATGGTGCTGAATATATAAGTCATTATCCTTGATCAACTCAAGCCATCTCCTCTGTCTTATGTTTAAATCCCTTTCAGTGAAAAAGTCCTTTAAACGCTTGTGGTCCGTATATATCATACATTTTACCCCATACAAGTAATGTCTCCATATTTTTAAAGAAAACAAGATTACTGCTAGCTAAAGATCTTAAGTAAAGTAGTTTGCCTCGTATGTTTTCAATTGCCTTGAAGCATATACAATCACCTTTCTATTTTGCATTAACACACATCCCAAACCATTTTTAGAAGCATCACTATACACATCATAAGAGTTACTTCCATCTGGCAAAGTCAGCACTGGAGCTATAGTCAAACGCTCTTTTAATGTCCGAAATGCCTCTTCACACTTATCACTCCACTCAAACTTACAGTCTTTCATCATTAAGGACATCATTGGTTTAGCAATGCTCAAAAAGTCCTTCACAAACTTCCTATAATAACAAGCTCACCCTAAGAAACTCCGTACGTTCGTTACATTCTTAGGTGTAGGCCACTCTTTTACTTCTTCAATCTTGGCTGGATCTACTTTAACTCCCTCTTTAGACACAATATGCCCCAAAAATGCTACTTTCTCCAACCAGAACTCACATTTCGAGAACTTAGCATACAATTTGTTCTCTCTCAATGTCATCAAAATGGTCCTCAAATGTTTCACATGCTCCTCTTTACTCTTAGAGTACACCAAGATGTCATCAATGAAAACAACCAAAAAGCTATCCAAAAAACGTTGGAAAATTTTATTCATTAGATCCATGAAAATTGGTGGCGCATTGGTTTACCCAAAAGGCATAACAATAAACTCGTAGTGTCCATATCTACTACGAAAAGCAGTACGTTTTCGGTATGTCCTCATTAGCAATCCTCAATTGATGGTATCCTAACCTCAAATTATTCTTTGAAAACACAGTGGCTCCTTTTAATTGGTCAAACAAGTCATCAATTCTTGGTAAAGGATACTTATTTTTTTTTTCACCTTATTCAGCTCCCTGTAGTCAATACATATCCTCAAACTCCCATATTTCTTTTTCACAAACGGTACTGGTGCTCCCCAAGGTGAAGCACTAGGTCTAATGTAACCTTTTTCCAACAACTCTTGTAACTGCTCCTTCAACTCACTCATTTCTGTAGGCACCATCCTATAGGGTGCTTTGGAAATAAGTGCTGTTCCTAGGACTAATTTTATAGTAAAGTTAATCTCACATTTAGGTGGCATCCCCGGAATCTCTTCCAGAAATATGTGAACAAAGTCCCTTCAAATCTCTCAGGCTTAGCAATCGCAATATGATCCAAATCTCTCACACTAAAAAGGTAAATGGGAAAACCTCTCTTCATAAACCTAGCAAACCTCATTACTGACACTATTTTGTTGTGTTTTGGTCTTCCTGCCCTCCAACAGCTCACCTTCTTACCCTTATTCATTAACAAGATCTTAGAGAAGCATTATACTCACGTTTTCCAAGTTTGTTATCAACCGACAAGTCACTAGGTTTCCTGCACAGTCCTTTCCTGGTTAATTGTTAGGACACCTCTTGCAATAGTACACACGCCCTTCTTGACTAGCCAGAACTAGGCTTCCCAAAGTTTTCCCTATTACCCTGGAAGTTGTTGTTGAAACGCGGTTTCTTAAATCCACCATGATTTCCTTGTTGGTTGAATTTTCCTCCACAATCCTTCTTTTTCTCCCTCGTCTCACCTTCCTTCTGTACCTCCTTCTTCTTTTGGTCTATGGCATACAGGTGTGCGGCTCTACCATATAACTCATCCAAAGATTCAAAGATTTGTCCAGCAAGTTGTGACTGAAGGTCTGAGGGTAACCCTCTTTCAAAGCGACTAGCCTTCAACCTCTCAGTTGCTACAGCCTCGGGAGCAAACCTAGAAAATTCTATGAACTTACAGTAGTACTCACTAATAGACATACTTACCATCTTAAGCTCTAGAAACTCCTCATCTTTCTATTTCTGAAGAAACACATGATAGAACTTATTACAAATTTGCTCCTGAAACATATCCCAACTAAACCCTGGTGAAGCCCTTATTACAGCCTCATTTTGTAACCACCATAGATCAGCTTCTCCTCTTTGATAGTAAACAACATGGTTCACCTTAAGCTCTTCTCGACACTCAACTGCCCCAAACAACTTATTAAACTCTCTCAACTATCTCTCTAGAACAGTTGGATTACACTCCCCTTGCTAAGTGGGTGGCTCTAAACATTAACATTGTATTTCTTGTCCTTTGATATCACATATTTCGTTGGTATGAATTCGGAATCATCTTTTGTATAAACTTCCATTTCTTCCTCCATTTCTTCCATTTCTTCCTCAGGATCTAACTCTTCTTCATCCTCTTCGGAATCGGTAACCAAGTCTACATACACTGGAATTACTGGATCTGGGTTCTCGAATTCATAACATGAACTGTCGCTTGACTCTTCAGTTCTTGAACCAGTAGTAGTCTCCTTCACCTTTGTAACACCCTGGAATTTCCTAACTTCTTACTTCTCATTTTCCCGGAAAATATATTAATTATTAAGGATTGTATTTATTAGATAAAACTTCTAAATATAGAAAACCAAAGTCTTACCGCCACCGTGATAACGGCTAAGGCATTTATCGAAGTACTATAGCGGATGTCTTAAAACCAAAACAATTTAAAAGTACTCCAAAACACATTTCCAAACTAAAATTCAACTTTAAACTTAATACACTTCGGAACCATATTAATGGCCCTTAAAAACCAAAACCAAAACTAAAACTAAAAGTCTTTAGATATAAAACAAACATCCAAAATAAATGTTAGTCATTCATAAGTAATAAAATAAAGTAAAGCTATAAAACAGAGCAAGCGCTCTCACTCTAGCCCATCATGAAATGACTTATGCCCACTTGTACCTGCAGTTTTTCTTTTACTAGACAACTACTCACCACAAGTGGGCCATTGTAGGGCCAAGTCCAAGACAAAGCCATGCACACAAAACTCAGCAAAGTTGAGTACATAACTACTAAAGACTATGCAACAACTATTAAGAAATAAAATGTGCACTAAACTTACCTTCGACAACTTTTGCCGGTACATGAACTCAATTAGATTAATTATTATATTTAAACATATGGATCCTGCATCAAACGGGTTTCCTCCTTAAAATTATCGCCCAATTGGGCACCAACTTGGAAGCGCTCCAAGAAGGTATTAATATGTCACATAAAGTGACTCGTCTGGCACATACTTCCTTAGTTGAGACACATGAAAAATATTGTGAACCTTGCTCAACTCCATTGGTAGTGCTAACTTATAAGCCAACTTCCCAACCCTTTGCAAGATCTCATAGGGTCTTATGTATTTTGATCTCAATTTTCCTTTTTTTCCAAACCTCATCACCCCTTTCATTGGTCATACCTTAAGTAAAACCTTGTCGCCAACTTCAAACACAACTTTTTGGCATTTTTGATCCGCATTGGACTTTTGTCTATCTTGTGCTGCTAGAATCTTTACTTGTATAACTCTAATTTTCTCGGTGGTTTCTTCTATTAAATGAGGTCCTAGAATCACTGTCTCACTTATGTCATTCCAACACAAGGGGCTCCTACACTTCCTTCCATACAAAGCCTCAAAAGGTGTTATGCCAATACTTGCATGGTAACTATTGTTTTATGAAAACTCAATGAGATCCAAGTAATCCTCCCACTCTCTTTGAAATTCCATTACACAAGCCCTTAGCATATCCTCTAAGGTTTGTATGGTTCTCTCTGTCTGTCGATCAGTTGCTGGATGGAAAGCTGTACTCATTTTCAATGTTGTACCAAAGTTCTCCTGAACAGTTTTTGAAAGAAACCTAGAATCCCTATCCGACACGATATCCTTTGGAACTCCATGTAGCCTCACAACATGTTTTATAAACGCCTTTGCAAGTTGTTCCATTTTCCAAGTCTCTTTCATGGGTATAAAGACTGCTTACTTAGTAAGTCTATTCACCACTACCCATATAGTATTATTCTAATTCTTCGACTTCGGCAAGCAAGTCATAAATTCCATTGAAATGCAATCCCATTTCCATCCTGGTATTTCAAGTGGTTGGACTTCTCCTTGAGGTCTCTTATACTCAAAATTAACCTTTTGATAAGTAAGGCATTTACTCACAAATTTAGCCACTTCTCTCTTCATCCTAGGCCACCAATACACCTTCTTTAAATCCTTATACAGTTTATCGCCTCTAGGATGCACTGAATACAGGGTGTTATGACCCTCCTCCATGATTCTTCGTTTCAAATCTTCACATTTATGTGGTACACACCACCTTCATTTATACCTTTAGTTTCCATCCTCATGAATCTTAAAATCCACAGGCTTTCCTACTTTCAACTTTTCCTTATTTCTGTCTAGTTTTACATATCCCTCTTGGTTCTTCTTCATTTCCTTGACTATTGTTTGTTGGATACTAAGATTACAAAGAATTCCTTCTAATTCTTCCTCCATCACTATTTCCAAACTGAATCTCTCCATGTCCTTACATAGATCATTAGCAACCACCAAGGTATTTACTCCATGTTTTATTTTACGACTTAGAGCATCGGCTACCACATTGGCTTTCCCTTCATGGTATTGGATAAATAGGTCAGATCAACTCAAGCCATTTCCTTCGCCTCATATTAAAATCCTTTTGAGTGAAAAAGTACTTTAAACTCTTGTGGTCTGTGTATATCCTACATTTCACCCCATATAAATAATGTCTCCATATCTTTAAAGCAAACACTATTGCTGCTAACTCCATATCATGAGTAGGGTAGTTCACTTCATATGGTTTCAATTGCCTCGAGGCATAAGTTATTACCTTTCTATTTTGCATCAACACACATCCTAAACCACTTTTAGAAGCATCACTAAATACATTATAAGAGTCACTCCCATCTGGCAAGGTCAGCACTAGAGCTGTAGTCAAACGCTCTTTTAAAGTTTGAAATGCCTTTTCACACTTATTACTCCACTCAAATTTACAGTCCTTCTTCATTAATGAAGTCATGGGTTTAGCAATCCTCGAAAAGTCTTTCACAAACCTCCTGTAATAACCTGCTCACCCTAAGAAACTCCGTATATTCGTTACATTCTTAGGTGTAGGTCATTGCTTAACTGCTTCAATTTTGGCTAAATCTACTTCAACTCTCTCTTTAGACACAATATGCCCCAAGAATGCCACTTTCTCCCACCACTTCATATTTTGAGAACTTAGCATACAACTCATTCTCCCTTAATGTCATCAAGATTGTCCTCAAATGTCCCACATGTTCTTCCGTACTCTTAGAATACACAAAGATGTCATCAATGAAAATGACCACAAAGTTATCCAAAAATTGTTGGAAATTCTGTTCATTAGGTCCATAAAAATTGTTGGCATATTGGTTAACCCAAAAGGCATAACAATGAAGTCATAGTGTCTGTACCTTGTGCGAAAAGAAGTTTTCAATATGTCCTCATTAGCAATCCTCAATTGATAGTATCCTGACCTCAAACCAATTTTCGAAAACACAGTAGCTCCTTTTAATTGATCAAACAAGTCATCTATCCTCAGTAATGGATACTTATTTTTGATTGTCACCTTATTCAGCTCCCTATAGTTAATACATAACCTCAGACTCACATCTTTCTTCTTCACAAACAGTACTGGTGCTCCCCAAGGTAAAGCACTAGGCCTAATATAACGTTTTTCTAACAGGTCCTGCAACTGCTCCTTCAACTCACTCATTTCTGCAGGCGCCATCCTATAGGGTGCTTTGGAAAAAGGTGTTGTTTTGGGACTAAGTCTATGGTAAAGTTAATCTCTCGTTTAGGTGGCATTCCCGGAATCTCGTCCGGAAATACATCAAGAAAGTCCCTTACTACTTCAATATCGTCAAGCTTAGCAGTCTCAACATGATCCAAATCCCTCACACTACAAAGGTAGAATGGAAAACCTTTCTTCAAAAACCTAGCAAACCTCATTACTAAAACTATTTTGTCGTGTTTTGGTCTTCCTGCCCTCCAATAGCTCACCTTCTTACCCTTATTCATCAACGAGATCTTCTGTGGTTCACATAGAATTTTCGCCTTATGTTTACTCAACTAATCCATCCCTAGGGTCACTTCTAAGTCACCTAAATCAAACTCGATTAGGTTAGCCTTAAACTCCACTCCCTCAATTTCAATAAGAACGTCCTGAAATCTCCTTCAACATTGCACTTCTTGTCCTGAAGGTAACACTATTAACATATCTATTGCCTCTACTTTTCCCAACACAAGTTTTAGCTTTTCTAGGAGTTTAGTGGATACAAAAGAGACGTTACACCAGAGTCAAATAAAACTTTAACAAAAAGAGAGTGAATAGAAAAAGTACTAGTGATCACATCCTTATTAGCATCTGCTTCACTTCGAGCCATCACATTCAGCTTTGTAGTATATGAGGTCTTAGTCTGTCCTCCTCCATTCCCCCTCCCATTCCTACTTCCGACTTGAGATGTCAACTTTCCCCCCATATTTCCTTGGAAACCCTTTTGTTTTCCCCCAGCTGAATTCCCCTTAGTTTGAGAATTCCGTACCTCCCTTCCTTAGTTCTTAGAGAAGCACTCATACTCACAGTGTCCAAGTTTGTTACACAACCGACAAGTCACTAGGTTCCTTGCATAGTCCTTTCCTGGGTGATTGTTAGGACACTTCCTACAAAAGTACACACACCCTCCTTGATTAGCCACCTGAGTCTTATTCACATTTCAAGAATTAGGCTTCCCAAAGTTTTCTTTATTACCTTGGAAGTTGTTGTTAAAACGAGGTCCCTTATATCCACCATGATTCCCTTGTTGGTTGTAGTTTCCTCCACCATCCTTCCTTTTCTCCCTCATCTCACCCTCCTTCCGTACCTCCTTCTTCTTTTGGTCTATCGCATACAAGTGTGCAGCTCTACCATATAAGTCATCTAAAGATTCAAAAATCTGGCCAGCTAGTTATGACTGTAAGTCTAAGGGTAACCCTCTTTCAAAGCGACTAGCCTTTAACCTCTCAGTTGCTACAACCTCAAGAGCAAACGTAGATAATTCCTTAGCAAAGCTAGACAACTCCTTTGCTACTGTAGCCAAAAGCCTTACTACTTCATTCAGCTAATTGATGTTACGTTCAACCATTTTATATCTCCTGTAGAGGAAAAGACCTTTACATTAAATTACGTCTAACTGTAAGTTAGGACAAAATAGACTTAAATCATAAAACACTTTCTCATTTCATCTCATAAAAGAAGTTTCATTCTTTTAGAGTGAATGATTCACTTTGTCTTGATTGTTTTCACAACCATTAAAATAAGAATAAAGCACATAAGAAATAAACATAATTCCCTTGGTTCTATTCTACTTGAGGCTTTAAATCATAAAATAAATTTATTACTGAACTCTTCTCGTCATTTCTTATGGCTCACCGCCACTTATTAAAACTAATACAAATAATAACATAAATTGTTCAACTAAACATCAGAAACATTAAACATCAATAGTTAAACTAGATCTAACAAAGTCTCTAAACATTAACATTATCTTTCTTGTCTCTTGACATCACATATTTCCTTGGTATGAACTGATGTGGATTTTAAGTGGTACTCTCAAATATCACTCAAAACTCACATTTGTGTCAATTAAATCTCCACTCGTGGATTAATTTAATTAAAGACTAATTAATTAATACACTTCTCTAAATAATTAATTAGGATCTAAATTTGTTTATCACTCTTGACTCGCAAATTTATGAAGGAAAAATTGAACTAATTTATTCACCAAAACTTGCGCAATTTTCGTAAATTGTAGTAATGAAAATTTAATGTGTAAAAACTTATGTATTTTACAAGTAATCCTCAAGCTATTTATATAACAACCTAAGACTAAGTCCTAACAATTTTCTAAGATCCTTAGACTCCTAATTCATGCCTAAAAGAAGCATACACTAGTACAAAAAATAGATTTTGATGCGCCTTATTTGCTGCGGTTTTTTGGGGTTTTATAAAAACCGCAGCAAATGAATTGATATTTTTGATAAGGAGTATTATTTACTGCGGTTCTTTTGTAACCGCAGCAAATACTTTTTTTTGCTGCTGTATATGATTATTTGCTGCGGTTAAAAATCGCAGCAAATAAGCGTTGTATATTTTTTTTTTTTCTTTTTTTTCTGTTGGGACTGTTATTAATTTTTTTTTTTTTGCTTTGTTTTTCTTTTGTTCGTTGTCCTTCTTTTTTCCTGCCTATAATTTGTTCATTCCTCTCAAACACTCACACTCAAACACTCACAGCAAACACTCACACTCACACTCAAACCTAACTCCCTCATTCTTCCTTCGATCTGAACAACAAACACTCACAACAAACACTCAAACACTCACAAACGGCCTTTGAACAGTCCACAACGGCCTCTTCTTCGTCGTATTCTTCTTCGTCGCCCTTATCTTCTTGTGTCGTCGTCTCCTACCTTCCTCGTCGGTGTTCGTCTTCAATTGTTGTTGTTTAGGTAATTTTTTGTTACAAAAAATTATGTTTTCATTTGTTAGAAAAAATTTGCTTCGTGTTGTTGGTTTTTATGACGAATTTGTAACCGTTTTAGGGTTTTGGTTTTTTTTCTGCTTCTTAGGATTAGCTTGGTTCGTCGTATTCTTAGGGTTTTGTTGGTTTTTATGACGAATTTGGTTTTGTTGATTGAAATTTGCTTTTTCATTGTTTTGATTTTAGCGTTTCTTGCTAGAAATGTCGAAGTTCTTTAATCCGATTGTGCTTTTCGTTGTTTGTTCGTAGGATGCATGGGTTTTGGTTTTATTAATTTCATTTAGAGAAATTGGTGTTTGTTTGCAGGTTGCTAAGTTATTGAATTGACTACAAACATAATTTATCCTCATTCAATTACTTGGGAAATAATAACTGGGGGGGTGTTGCTTGTTTGATTATTGTGTTGATTTGATGAAATTTTCTAGCATTTTATAGTTTTTAGTTATTTTGGTAAATTTGGTTTCATGATTATTCGAATTTCAAGCTGATCTGATCAATTGGGGTATCTAAATTTGGAGGATGAAAATTTTCAGGTTTTGGAATTTAAATTTGACATGATGGATTGGGTTTTGTGATTGTTTAAATTTTAAGCCAGTTTGATGAAGTGGGGTTTCATTTTTTTCGAACTTGGATCAGATTTGATGAGTTGGGTTTGCCGCTTTTTTAGATTTTAGCTGATTTGATGATGTGGGTGTTTTTGAAGTTGTTTGTTGATTTTAGTAAGTTTGGTTTCATTTTTTGGTGTTTTCGATATTTGTTAATGTGGATATATTGGAAACATTTTTGATGTTTTAGGAAGGGAGGATAGATGAGAATTGGAATTTGTAGTGTTCATATCTCATTACTATTATTCCTATTCTTGTTGAGAATGGGGTGTAATTTGTAAGAGGACAAAAAATGGAACACTTTATGCTTAGTTGTGCAAAGATGTGTTTTCTTCATCTTAAAATGTTTTTAGAATAGTGATTGAATTGTGGTTTTAATCTCGTCCTTTGTAAGTTTTGATTATCTTTAATTAACCTGTCAAAGCACTTGAATAGTATAAAGCCGTGGACTGCGATAGACCTTTTGGGTACCTAGGTCACTCCCAAGATGCATAAAGTGTCTAGTAAAAGATCTGCACATTCTAAGTTGGATCAGATAGAAATCTCACATGGTTGCAGTTTAAATAAAGTACTCTACCTTGAGTATTTATATGTCGGATCAGATAGAAATCTCACATGATGCAACTGGTTTTATATGTCAGATTTTTCAGTTTGTTCAGTTTATCAGTTTGTTCAATTTATCAGTGTTATCACTGTTACTGTTCAGTTTGACTGGGTGCCTGGGTGTTATCAGTTAGTCCGTTTATTTAATTGTTGGCATTTGTTCAGTTTTATCTTGCTGGATGGGTGCTATTAGTTTGTCAGTTTGTTTGCCAAGGATCCACATTATGCTGCTCATCACAATACTACTGCCACTAATTCTACTACTACTAGTATTATAGTGCACATAAAAGAATTAGTAAATGAAGCTAAATCAGTTGTGGTTCTCCAACTTTTTTGTGTGCCATAATGGGGTCCAAAAAGCCTTTTCATCTTTTGGTTGGGTTTGCTTAATATAATAGGTTGCCGCTTGTTTTGATAAACCTCCGGGAGATACGACGACAGGTCCTAATAGGCTGAATTTTAGCTTACAAGACTCAAGTATGATTCACAAGATAAGAATGTCACATCATCACTGAAGTCCTAACAATTTTCTAAGATCCTTAGACTCCTAATTCATGCCTAAAAGAAGCATAGAATAGGCTGAATTTTAGCTTACAAGACTCATACTTCACAAGATAAGAATGTCACATCATCACTGCATCTTGACCTTATCTTGCTTAACAAACTTTAATAACTTATCTAATCAAGAAAATATCCTAAACACTTAACTAAATAATTAATAAACAAGATAATCATCAGAATTTACACTAAAAATAACGAGTTAACCTGATGCCCAAGATTGCCAAAAATCGTTGAAATTTCTGCCACAAGATTGCTCATTGTTTTTGCGCAATTTTAAAGATTCTTCAAGAAACTTCAAGAAATGCTTCAAGATCCAATCTTTTAATCAATAAACCTTTAAGAATCTATCCTCCATGTATTTTAGCATAATTATCATGATCAAGAATCCACAAGAAATAAAAACAACGATGTCTAAAATGAGAAAACCTATCAAGTGAAATGGGAAAAACTCATGGACCAAACCAACTTGTTCCATGTAACCACCACTGTGATCCATCCTGTGAATGCATTAACTAGAGTTACTTAATAATTCATAACTTATTTAATGATTCACTCCACCAATGACAAAAGTATTAATGATCAATAGTCAATAGTGTTGGCTAGGAAGCCACCACCATCACTAGTCTCCATAGTGTCAGCCATAATCATTGTCACCATACTTGTGATTTATCCTTAACAAAACCAATGGGATATATTATTAGGCTAATTGGTTCATCCACTGTTGGTGTATCATAGAATATCTCACTTGTAGTCAAATTCATATCATGAACTCCGGGTCATTCTTAGTGTCAACCACCATTTCTTTATCCGTCTCTTCTTCTTCTTCTTCCATGTCCTCCTCCAGATCTGATTCTTCTTCCTCTTCTTCATATTCAGTTACCAAGTAAACATATACTGGAATTACTGGGTCTAGATTCTCAATTTCATAACAAGAACCATCCCTTGACTCATCAGTCTTTGAACCTGTAGGAGTCTCCTTCACCATTAGGTCTTCACTTCCTTGGCTACCTTCTGGGCTTGGTGCTGGCGGGGTTTCCTCACTTACATCCATTTCTTGGTACTCCTGCTCTTTCTTAGCAATATACCCCTCCAAAAACCTCCAATCACAACCTCACTGACCAACTACATCCTTATACATAGAATAGTTCGGAAGGCCTCCAACAAAATGGAAATCACTAAACTTTGCCTTAATCTCTAAATAGGGTGAACGGTCAGGCAAACACCTACTAATCAAGGCTGCTACATGGTCAGGTTGATCCCATTGTGGTAACTCAACACAATAGTCATGTACCAACAGTAGAACCGTTATTTCCAGACATATTGAGGTGAACTTTCGTAGTCTTTCTTCTCCAAAGTTCCTATTTGAGTATCTTTAATAGGCATACTATGTGACATCCTGCACCAAACTTAAGACTATTGGTCCATCCTTCCCAAAACAAAACAAAACAAACTAGCAGTTCTACAACAAGAGGTCTTGTGGCTAACATACAATTTCCTTTACACCCAATTATTCACATAAGCAACACCTTAAACATGAACTTTAATGCATGAAAGAACATAAACAAAGTCTACATGCCCTAAATTCCTACCCAAGCTCACCACATGTTATTAAAGCAATAACACATAATACATACCTGAATTCCTTGCATACTTGTACACATAATTTATTTTTCAAAACTTTCCATTTTCCCAAATTACTGTTTTTAGAATAATTCCATTTTCGAAAAGTTTCCAATTTATGAAATTCCTCTTTCCAAATATAAAACTTAGGGTACCCCCAAAATAAAATTCATTTTATTTCAAAATGTAAGCTCCGGTAACCACTTTGTAACACCCTGGAATTACCTAACTTCCTACTTCTTATTATACAGGAAACATATTAAAATTATTAAGGATTATGTTTATTAAAACTTCTAAATCTGGAAAAACCAAAGTATTATCTCCACCGTGATAACGGCTAAGGCTTTTATCAAAGTACTATAGCGGAAGTCTTGAAACCAAAACAATTTAAACCAAACTTCAAATCAATCTCAAAAGAAAAAAAAAATCAACTTTAAACTTATTACACTTCGGAACCATATTAATGGCCCTTAAAAACCAAAACTAGAAGTCTTAAGAAATAAAACAACATCCAAAATAAATGTTAATCATTCATAAGCAATAAAATAAAGTAAAGGTACAAAACACAGCAAGCGCTCTCACTCCCGCCCATCATGAAATGACTTCTACCCACTTTTACCTGCAGCTTTTCTTTTACTAGAAAACTACTCACCACAAGTGGTTCATTTTAGGGCCAAGTCCAAGATAAAGCCATGCACATCAAACAAACAGTCAGCGAAGCTGAGTACATAAATACTAAATACTATGCAACAACCAAAAGAAATAAAACATGAACTCAACTTATCTTTGACGACCTTGTTACTTGTACATGGACTCAATTAATTTAATTAGTATATGTAGCTTATGGATCCTGCATCAAACATGTTTCCTCCATAAAAATCATTGCCCTATTGGGCACCAAATTGGGAGCAACTGCAAGAAGGTATTACTATGTCACATAAGGTAACGGATATCCCAGCGCATTAAAAATAGAAACGAGTGCAACGTCTTGTACTCCAATTAGAAGTCATAGATCACTGTTCCGTACGACTCCCCCCATTGTTCATACTAAAGGTATAAACGTTCCAAGAGTTTTGATACAAGCCCTCTTACACTTTACGTGATTAACCGGTTTAGAAATGTTATGACTCACATACAACATCACATAAAGACATGCATCAAATCAAGCAAGTCAATTTAATTATCTTCAATTTAAGGTGATTAAAAATTAATCTTATGTGTGTCCTTTAGTTACACCGAAATTCCTTTACCACACATTAACTTGAGTCGCTAATTACTTACTTTCTTCTTGACCACACATTAAACTGTGAGTGGCAACATGTCTAAAATAATTGCTCATAACTTCTTTTAATCATGTTAATAAAAATTCACAACTACCTTTCTTGTTGATCAAGTAACTAACCAACTTAAAAATAACTTCCTTTCTTGATTAATAAACTATTGGCCATATTAATCTGATCATAACATTCCAATCCAAACTTATAAGAATTAACATTGCTATTCAACATGGAATGCCATCATACTTTAAGAACATGCTACTAATAAACTTGTTATGCACATAAATTCATGATTCAAAACAAGCATACAAGATTTCATGTAATCAAGAATTGTTCAAGCATGCATTCTAACTCCTGTGTTTGTCTTTAGTACTTACGTACCTTGTAAAGTAACGGTGCTCCGCCACAACTTCTAGAAGTGCACTAGTTAAAAGTCTCCTACATAGGGAAACACCGAAACGAAATTAAAACCTTGTTGACTAAATTCTTCAACAACTGTAAACTAACTTCTATATTGGAAACTTGTCCAAAACATTCCTTATACGACCTCTATTCAATACCATACTTCACTTAACTTTTCTATTGTATGACTACTTGGTTTTCGGGAATTACTTATGCTTTATAAAACCTTAGTATAATTTTTATGCTACTTTAGAAAAGTGGAAAACAATGTAAATTTACTAAAACTCCTTGAAAAGCATCAAAAACAACATAAATCAATCATACAATGTATAACTTAATTTATATGATCAATTTATGCTAATTACATGCTTTAAAAGCCTAATTATTTACTTTATAAATTCTGGACAGCGTGTTAAACATGCTTAATATCACTTTTAAACTTCATAAAACATACTAAAAACTATATGTAGCATCATAGAATTCATATGTGATCATACTAGCATAATATGAACACTTAAAACTTACTTTAATTTGTTTTTATAAAAATTTCAGATTTATTTATTAACTTTAAAGTCATGAAAAACACATAAAAACATCAACATTTCATGGTAAAACTCTTCTACAATCAACTAACATAATTCTGAAACCAATCTATACTTTAGAACAATTTTTCATAAACCAAAACATGATCAAAATATATATTCAATTGAATATCATGATTATAAATTATGGAAATCAATTTATTTTATTTTTAAAGCCTTTAAAAATCAATCTAACTTCATAAAATCTTCATAAATTCACACAACAATAATTCATGATCATAATATTGAAGTATAAATCATAAAAACTCATAAAAATCATAACTTGCATAATTTATAAACCCTAATCTAAAATTTCATGAACAACACATTTAATTCATGCCTTAAAACAAATCATACTCTATGAAAACATGATTAAAACTCATAAAAGCATGATTAGACATAAAAATGAGCATGAATTTGCAAGATTGAATTAAAAAGCAAGAAGGAAAATTTTTTTTATAGAGGTTCGAAAAAAAAAAAAGAGGGGAGGGATGACCGGCGGTGGTAGCCGGCGGTGGCGCTGCGACGACGAGGGTGGCAACGAGCGGTGGTGGGGTCCGGCTAGGCACGGATCCCAAGGCAACAGAAAAAAAAATTTCTCTCTCTGATTTTCGAAACTGTAGTTTTTTTCCTTTATTGGGAAATCACAACCTTTTTTTTCTTATCTCTTTTCTCTCAAAATTTTTGGAATCCTAATGACTAGTATGAGCATGAAAATCTGAAATTTTGGGTTTTAAGGGGTATTTATAGGCCCCAAAGTAGGATTTGAAAAAGCCCATACTAATCCTAACAAGTGGAAATTACCTTTAGGCCCTTGCCTCAAAATAAATTAGGAAACCTATGAAAATTCTATTTTTAGAAGCCTTTTTAAAATACTTTTAAACATAAAAATATTATTTATGAACACAAATAATTACTTTCAATCAAAAATTATTTATTATTAATTTCTTTTCATTTAATATTCCTATTAAACATAATTTTCCAATAAAAATATTAAAATTATACGAATGAAATACAAAAATACTTTCTTAAAATACGTGAAAATGTGGGGTATTACATAAGAAATAAAAATAATAACCTTGGTTCTGTTCTATTTGAGGCTTTATTTCATAAAAGAAATCTATTATTTAACTCCTCTTATCATTTCTCATGGCTCACTACCAGTTATTCAAACTATTGCAAACAATAATCTAAACTGTTCAACTAAACATCACAAACATTAAACAAAATTAACTAAATCATATCTAAACAAAATCTCTAAATATTAACATTGTATTTCTTGTCCTTTGACATCACATATTTCTTTGATATGAATTCGGAATCATCTTTTGTATCAACTTTCATTTCTTCCTCCATTTCTTCCATATCTTCCTTAGGATATAACTCTTCTTCATCCTCTTCGGAATCGGTTACCAAGTCTACATACACTGGAATTACTGGATCTGGGTTCTCGAATTCATAACATGAATTGTCTCTTGACTCATCAGTTCTTGAACCAGTAGTAGTCTCCTTCACCTTTGTAACACCCTGGAATTTCCTAGCTTCTTACTTCTCATTTTTCCGGAAAATATATTATAATGATTAAGGATTGTATTTATTAGTAAAACTTCTACATATAGACAACAAAAGTCTTACCGCCACCATGATAACGGCTAAGGCATTTATCAAAGTACTACAACGGATGTCTTAAAACCAAAACAATTTAAAAGTACTCCAAAAACATTTCCAAACCAAAATTCAACTTTGAACTTATTACACTTCGGAACCATATTAATGGCCCTTAAAAACCAAAAACAAAACCAAAACTAAAACTAAAAGTCTTTAGAAATAAAACAAACATCCAAAATAAATGTTACTCATTCATAAGCAATAAAATAAGGTAAAGCTACAAAACACAGCAAGCGCTCTCACTTCAGCCCATCATGAAATGACTTATTCCCACTTGTACCTGCAACTTTTCTTTTACAGGACAACTACTCACCACAAGTGGGTCATTGTAGGGCCAAGTCCAAGACAAAGCCATGCACACAAAACAAACAGTCAGCAAAGCTGAGTACATAACTACTAAAGACTATGCAACAACTATTAAGAAATAAATCATGCACTAAACTTACCTTCGACAACTTTTACTGATACATGGACTCAATTAGATTAATTATTATATTTAAACATATGGATCATGCATCAAACGGGTTTCCTCTTTAAAATCATCGCCCTATTGGGCACCAACTTGGAAGCGCTCCAACAAGGTATTACTATGTCACATGAACTGACGGATATCCAGCACATTAAAAATATAAAAGAGTACAACGTCTTGTACTCCAATTAAAAGTCATAGATCAATGTTCCATACGAATACCCCCAATGTTCATACTCAAGTTATATACGTTCCAAGAGTTTTGATGCAATCCCTTTTACACTTTACGTGATTAACCGGTTTAGAAATGTTATGACTCACATACAACATCACATAAAGACATGCATCAAATCAAGCAAGCCAATTTCATTATCTTCAATTTAAGGTGATTCTAAATTAATATCATGCGTGTCCTTTAATTAAACTGAACTTCCTTTATCACATATTAACTGTGAGTGGCTAATTACTTACTTTCTCCTTGACCACACATTAAACTGTAAGTGGCAACATGTCTAAAATAATTGCTCAAAACTCTTTTTAATCATGTGAATAAAAATTCATAACTACCTTTCTTGTTGATTAAGTAACTAACCAACTTAAAAATAACCTCCATTCTTGATTAATTAACTATTGGTCACAATAAACTGATCATAACATCCCAACTCAAGCTTATAAAAATTTATATTACTATTTAACATGGAATGTCATCATACATTGAGAACATGCTACTAATAAACTTGTTATGCACATAATATTATGCGGTGGTGGCCAGTGGTGGGGGCGGCGGCCCGGCAGTGGTCCGGTGGGGGTCCGGCTGGGCACGAATCCCAAGAACCAAAAAAAATTCCTTGTTTTCTGAAACTGCCGTTTTTTTCTTTCTTTTTTTTGAGAAATCCTCTCCCTTTTTTTTCTTTTCTCTGTAAATTTTTGGAATCCTAATGACTAGTATGAGCATAAAAATCTGAAAATTTTGGTTTGAAAGGGTATTTATAGGCCTCAAAGTAGGATTTGGAAAAGCTCATACTTATCCTAACAAGTAGAAATTACCTTTAGGCCCTTGCCTCAAAATAAATTAGGAAACCTTTGAAAATTCTATTTTTAGAAGTCTTTAAAAATATTTTGAAAACATAAAATATTATTTTTGAACACAAATAACCATTTTTTATTAAAACTTATTTATTATTCGTTTCATTTATTTTATTTTTATTATTTTTTTTATTTCATATTCCTATTGAACATATTTTTTTCAATAAAAATATTATAATCACACGTATAAAGTACAAAAATACTTTCTTACAATACGTGAAAATGTGGGGTATTACAGTCTAACCCCCTTAACAAAAGTTTCGTCCCGAAACTTTATGTAGATTAGTGTATGGAATTTGAATAGAGACTACATTTACTTGAAACTTTCTTACTGAAATACTATGTTGTTGTAGTCCTTAGACACTTACTTGACAACTTTCTAGTAAACAAACATAAACTTCTTACTTAAAAGTCGTAGAAACTTATAAAAACTTGCAAAATTGAGGGAAAAAACGCGCGAAAAACAAGTCGCGAAAACAGGTCGCTTTCTACCGCGCGCCCTTAAGAATCGAGTTACGTCCCCGTAACCCTACTACCAACCTGAAATAGCTCTGGGTATTTTTCTCTCATCATATCTTCACCTTCCCAAGTAGCTTCTTCAGTTTCTTGGTTAGACCACAACACCTTCACTATTTTGACACTCTTTCTACGAGTATCTCTGACCTTACTGTCTAGAAATTTAATTGGCCTCTCTTCATAGGTCATATTTTGGTCTAAATCTATTGTTTCACATTGCAACAAATGTGACTCCTCTAGCACATACTTTCGAAGTTGAGACACATGAAAAACATTGTGAACCTTGCTCAACATCATTCGTAGTGCTAACTTATAGCTACCTTTCCAACCTTTTGCAAGATCTCATAGGGTCCTATGTATTTTGGGCTCAATTTTCCTTTATTTCCGAACCTCATCACTCCTTTCATTGGTGATACCTTAAGTAACACCTTATCGCCAACTTTAAACACAACTTCTTGGCGTTTTTGATCCGCATAGGACTTTTGTCTATCTTGTGCTGCTTGAATCTTTGCTTGTATTACTCTAATTTTCTAGGTGGTTTCCTCTATTAATTAAGGTCCTAGAATCACTGTCTCACTTATGTCCTTCCAACACAAGGGGCTCCTACACTTCCTTCCATACAAAGCCTAAAAAGGTGCCATGCCAATACTTGCATGGTAACTATTGTTGTATGAAAACTCAATGACATCCAAGTGATCCTCCCAATTCCCTTGAAAGTCCATTACACAAGCCCTTAGCGTATCCTCTAAGGTTTGTATGGTTCTCTCCGTCTATCCATCAGTTGCTAGATGGAAAGCTGTACTCATTTTCAATGTTGTACCAAAGTTCTCCTGAACACTTTTTAGAATTTCGAAAGGAACCTAGAATCCCTATCTGACACAATATCCTTTGGAACTCCATGTAGCCTCACAACATGTTGTATGTAAGCCTTTGCAAGTTTTTCCATTTTCCAAGTCTCTTTCATGGGTATAAACACTGCTGACTTATAAAGTCTGTCCACCACCACCCATATGGTATCATTCTGATTTTTCGACATCGGCAAGCAAGTCACAAAGTCCATCGACATGCAATCCCATTTCCATCCTGGTATTTCAAGTGGTTGGACTTCCCTTGAGGTCTCTTATGCTCAAATTTAACTTTTTCACAAGTAAGACATTTACTTACAAATTCAGCCACTTCTCCCATCATCCTAGGCCACCAATACATCTTCTTTAAATTCTAATACAGTTTATCACCTCCAGGATGCATTGAATATGGTGTATTATGACCCTCCTCCATGATTCTTTGTTTCAAATCCTCTCATTTTTGTGGTATACACCACCTTCCTTTATACCTTAAACTTCCATCCTCATGAATCTTAAAATCCATAGGTTTTCCTGCTTTCAACTTTTCCCTAATTCTGTCCGGTTTCACATCTCCCTTTTGGTTCTTCTTAATTTCCTCATGTATTGTTGGTTGGATACTAACATTACAAAGAATTCCTTCCAATTCTCCCTCCTTTACTATTTCCAAGCTCAATCTCTCTATATCCTTACACAATTCATTAGCAACCACCAAGGTATTGCCTTCATAGTAATGGATATCTAGGTCATAATCCTTGATCAACTCAAGCCATCTCCTTTGTCTCATATTTAAATCCTTTTGAGTGAAAAAGTACTTTAAACTCTTGTGGTCTGTGTATATTCTACATTTCACCCCATACAAGTAATGTCTCCATATTTTCAAAGCAAACAATATTGCCGCTAACTCCAGATCATGAGTAGGTTAGTTCACCTCGTATGGTTTCAGTTGTCTCGAAGCATAAGCTATCACCTATCTATTTTGCATCAACACACATCCCAAACCATTTTTTGAAGCATCACTATACGTATCATAAGAGTCACTCCCATCCGGCAAGGTCAGCATTACAGCTGTAGTCAAACGCTCTTTTAAAGTCTGAAATGCTCTTCACACTTATTATTCCACTCAAATTTACAATCTTTCCTCATTAACGAAGTCATGGGTTTTTCAATCCTCGAAAAGTCTTTCACAAACCTAGTGTAATAAACTGCTAACCCTAAGAAACTCCGTACATCCGTTACATTCTTAGGTGTAGGTCTTTCTTCTTCACAAACGGTACTAGTGCTCCGCAAGGTGAAGCACTAGGCCTAATATAACCCTTTTCCAACAAATCTTGCAAATGTTCCTTCAACTCACTCAATTCTGCAGGCGCCATCCTATAGGGTGCTTTGGAGATAGGTGTTGTTCTTGGGACTAAGTCTATGCTAAAATCAATTTCTCGTTTAGGTGGCATTCCCGGAATCTCCTCCGAAAATACGTCAAGAAAGTCCCTTACTACCTCAATATCCTAAGACTTAGCAGTCTCAACATGATCCACATCTCACACACTACAAAGGTAAATTGGAAAACCTTTCTTCACAAACCTCATTACTAACACTATTTTGTTGTGTTTTGGTCTTCCTGCCCTCCAATAGCTCAACTTCTTACCGTTATTCATCAACGAGATCTTCTGTGGTTCACATAGAATTTTAGTCTTATGTTTACGCAACCAATCCCTCCCTAGGATTACTTCTAAGTCACCTAAATCATACTCAATTATGTTAGCCTTAAACTACACTCCTTCAATTTCAATAGGAACATCTGGAAATCTTCTTGAACACTGCACTTCTTGTCCTGAAGGTAACACTATTGACATATCTATTGTATCTACTTTTCCCAACACAGGTTTTAACTTTTCTAGGAGTTTAGTGGAAACAAAAGAGTACGTTGCACCAGAATCAAACAAAACTTTAACAGGAAGAG
Source organism: Suaeda aralocaspica (assembly GCA_016808085.1). NCBI lineage: Eukaryota > Viridiplantae > Streptophyta > Magnoliopsida > Caryophyllales > Amaranthaceae > Suaeda > Suaeda aralocaspica. The sequence continues at coordinate 126,879 of PYUH01000290.1, forward strand.
AGTGAATAGAAAAAGTACTAGTGATCACATCCTTATTAGCATCCGCTTCACTTCGAGCCATCACATTCAGTTAATTTATTGTTTACATTAAACATTCAAACTTTAATGTGATAAATTAATTCAAATTAATTCTTTTAACAAAAACAGTGTGAAAAGTTGAAATAAATATACAAATCAATAAATACAACAATCAATACATAAAGTTTAATAGAAGACTCTCAGAAAATTTACAGTTCTCGCTTGATTATTGTTTCTTCGAGTATTAATTTGGACAAAGTTTCGAATTTAAATTGTAGTAATAAGAAATTAACCCACTTTATTAGAAATGAAATAAAAAAAAATTTTGATGGAGAAAAATTTAAGTGTAAAGAGAAAAGGAGAAAAAAGAGAGAGAAAGTAGGTTTAGGAGAATGAGAGAATGTCGGTTTTGGAAGTGTGAGAATGGGTAGAAAAAATAAGAGAGTCTAGAGAGTTAAGAGGATCGTTTTAGAGGAGAAAAAAGGGTATTTATAAGGAAAATGTGTAGCACGACAAGTTTTATCACGCTGGCCTGGTAGCGCCACAAGTTTAGTGATGCTGACCAGCCAGTGTGACACAAGTTGTCACGTTGCGCAGCTAGCGCTGGCTAGCTTGTCACGTTGCTGCGTCAACGCGACTGGCTGAGTCGCGCTACGCTAAAACTCCTTTTTTTTTAAATCAAATATTGGGCTTATATAAAATTCCAATAATATAAATGGGCTTTTTTTAAAAAAATATTTTGTAATTTATGAATAATAGTAAAATTAAGCCCAATGACATCAATTGTCCAATAATCTAGAGAAGTGGTTTTATTGTTCATCATGGAGTCTCACCAGGGGTCCGGGGACTAAATTAGGTGTCCATTGAATCACTGGGTCTGGGTTCTCAATTTCATAACACGAACTATCCCTTGACTCATTAGTCTTCGAACCCGTAGGAGTCTCCTTCACCATGAGGTCTTCACTTCCTTGGCTACCTTCTGGGATTGGTGTGAGCGGGGTCTCCTCACTTGCATTCATTTCTTGATATTCCTGCTCTTTCTTAGCAATATACCCCTCCAATAATCTCCAACCAAAGCCCCATTGAGAAACCGCATCCTTATACTTAGAATAGTTTGGAAGGCCTCCAACGAAATGGAAATCACTAAACTTTGCCTTAATCTCTAAATAGGGTGAACGATCGGGCAAACACCTAATAATCAAGGCTGCTAGATGGTCAAGCTAACCACATTATGGTAACTTCAACACAGTACTCATGTACCAACATTAAAACTATATTTTCCAGACATATTGAGGCGGAGTTTCGTAGTCTTTCTTCTCCAAAGTTGCTATTTGAGTATCTTTACTACGCATACTATATGACATCCTGCACAAAACATAAGACTAATGGTCCATCCTTCCCAAAACAAAACAAAACAACTAGCAGTTCTACAAAAAGAGGTCTTGTGGCTAACATACAATTTTCTTTACACCCAACTATTCACATAAGCACATCTTAAACATGAACTTTAATGCATGAAAGAATAGAAACAAAGTCTATCCTACATGCCCAAACTTCCTACCCATCCTCACCACATGGTACTAAAGCAATAACAAATGATACATACCTGAATTCCTTGTATACCTGCACACATAATTTATTTTTCAAAACTTCCTATTTTCGGAAAATAAATTTAGTAAAAATAACATCTTCAAAACTTTCCAAAAATAAGAAATTTCACTTTCCAAGAATAAAAGTTAGGGTACCCCAAAAATAAAATTTATTTTATTTTAAAATCTAAGCTCTGATACCAATTTGTAACACCCTGGAATTTCCAAACTTCTTACTTCTCATTTTTAAGGAAAATATATAATAATTATTAAGGATTGTATTTATTAAAACATCTAAATATGGAAAACCAAAGTATTACCGCCACCGTGATAACGGCTAAGACATTTATCAAAGTACTACAGTAGAAGTCTTAAAACCAAAACAATTTAAAACTACTCCAAAACCAAATCCAAACTAAAAATCAACGTTAAACTTATTACACTTCGGAACCATATTAATGGCCCTTAAAAACCAAAACCAAAACTAAAACTAAAAGTCTTTAGAAATAAAATGAACATCCAAAATAAATGTTAGTCATTCATAAGCAATAAAGTAAAGTAAAGCTACAAAACACAGCAACCGCTCTCACTCCAGCCCATCATGAAATAACTTATGCCCACTTTTACCTACAGCTTTTCTTTTACTAGGCAACTACTCACCACAAGTGGGTCATTGTAGGGTCAAGTCCAAGACAAAGCAATGCACACAAAACAAACAATCAGCAAAGCTCAGTACATAACTACTAAAGACTATGCAACAACTATTAAGAAATAAATCATGCACTCAACTTACCTTCGACAACTTTTACCTGTACATGGACTCAATTAAAATAATTATTATATTTAAACTTATGGATCCTGCATCGAACGAGTTTCCTCCTTAAAATCATTGCCCTATTTGGCACCAACTTGGGAGAACCACTAAGAAGGTATTACTATGTCGCATAAAGTGACGGATATCCAGCGTATTAAAAATATAAAAGAGTACAACGTCTTGTACTCCAATTAGAAGTCACAAAATCATTGCTCCATATGACTCCCCCCATTGTTCATACTCAAGGTATATACGTTCCAAGAGTTTTGATACAAGCCCTCTTACACTTTACGTGATTAACCGGTTTAGAAATGTTATGACTCACATACAACATCACATAAAGACATGCATCAAATCAAACAAGTCAATTTAATTATCTTCAATTTAAGGTGATTAAAATTTAATCTTATGTGTGTCCTTTAGTTACACCGAAATTCCTTTACCACACATTAGTTGTGAGTGGCTAATTACTTACTTTCTCCTTGACCACACATTAAACTGTGAGTGGCAACATGTCTAAAATAATTGCTCATAACTCCTTTTAATCATGTGAATAAAAATTCACAACTACCTTTCTTGTTGATTAAGTAACTAACCAACTTAAAAATAACCTCCTTTCTTGATTAATAATCTATTGGTCACAACAACGTTATCATAACATTCCAATTCAAGCTTATAAAAATTTATATTACTATTTAACATGGAATGTCATCATACTTAAAGAACATGCTACTAATAAACTTGTCATGCACATAATTTCATGATTCAAACAAGCACAATAATATTTCATATAATCAAGAATTATTCAAGCATGCATTCTAACTCCTGTATTTGTCTTTAGTACTTACGTACCTTGTAAAGTAACGGTGGTCCGCCACATCTTCTAGAAGTGAACTAGTTCAAAGTCTCCTACATAAGGAAAAACCGAAACTAAATTAAAACTTTTTTGACTAAGTTCTACAACAACTACAAACTAACTTCTATATTGGAAACTCGTCCAAAACATTCCTTACATGGTCTCTATTCAATTTCATACTACACTTTACCTTTCCATTGTATCATTACTTAGTTTTCGGGACTTATTTATTATTTATAAAACCTTAGTATGATTTTTATGACACTTTCAAAATGTGGACAGCAATATAAAATTATCAAAACTCCTTGAAAAGCTTCAAAAACCACATAAATCAATCATAATATGTATTAGTTGATTTATATGATCAATTTATGCTAATTACATACTTTAAAAGCCTAATTATTCACTTTATAAATTCTGGACAGCATGTTAAACATGCTTAAAATCAATTCTAAACTTCATAAAACATACTAAAAATTATATGTAACATCATAGAATTCATATGTGATCATACTAGCCTAATATGAACACTTAAAACTTACATTAACTTGTTTTTATAAAAATTTCAAATTTATTTATTAACTTTACAGTCATGAAAAACTTATAAAATCCTCGTAATTTCATGGTAAAACTCTTCTACAGTCAACTAACATAATTATAAAACCACTATATACTTTAGAAAAAATTTTCATAAGCTAAAACATGATCAAAATATTTATTCAATTGAATTTCATGATTATAAATTTTGGACAGCAATTTATTTTATTTTCAAAGCCTTTAAAAATCAATCTAAACTTCATAAAATCATCATAAATTCACACAACAATAATTCATGATTATAATATTGAAGTTTAAATCATAAAAACTCATAAAAATTAATAACTTGCATAATTTATAAACCCTCATCTGAAATTTCATGAATAACAAATTAATTCATGCCTTAAAACAAATCATAACTTTATTAAACATGATTAAAACTTATAAAAGCATGATTAAACATAAATATGAACATGAATTTGCAAGATTTAATTAAAAAGAAAGAAGGAGAAAAAAAATTTTATATAAAAGTTCGAAAAAATACCAAAGAGGGGAAGGTGGCAGCCAGCGGTGGTGGCCGGCAGTGGCCGGCGAGGGCGGTGGTCCGGCTAGGCACGGATCCCAAGAACATAAAAAAATTATGTTTTCCGAAACTGCAGTTTTTTTTTCTTTTTTTTTTCGGAAATCCTCTCCCCTTTTGTTTTCTTTTCTCTCTAAATTTTTGGAATCATAATGACTAGTATGAGCATAAAAATCTGAAATTTTGGGTTTTAAAGGGTTTTTTATAAGCACCAAAGTAGGATTTGGAAAAACACGTACTTATCCTAACAAGTGGAAATTACCTTTAGCCTCTTGCCTCAAAATAAATTAGGAAACCTTTGAAAATTCTATTTTTAGAAGTCTTTTAAAATATTTTGAAAACATAAAATATTATTTTATGAACCCAAATAATCATTTTTTATTAGAACTTATTTATTATTCGTTTCATTTATTTTATTTTTATTCATTTTTTTATTTAATATTCCTATTGAACATATTTTTTTTCAATAAAAATATTAAAATTATACGAATAAAGTACAAAAATACTTTCTTAAAATACGTGAAAATGTGGGGTATTACAACCATCATATCTTCACTTCCTTAACTATCTTCTGGGCTTGGTGTGGGCGGGGTCTCATCACTTGCATTCATCTCCTGATACTCCTTCTCTTTCCTAGCAATGTACCCTTCCAAGAATCTCCAATCACAACCCCATTGGCCAACTGCATCCTTATATTTAGAATAGTTCGGAAGTCCTCTAGCAAAGTGGAAATCGCTAAACTTTGTCTTGATATCTAGATAGGGCGAACGGTCGGGTAAGAACTTAACAATTAAGGTTGATACATGGTCGGGCTGATCCCATTGTGGTAGCTTCTATACAGTACTCATATACCAACAGTAAAACTGTATTTTCCAAACACACTGGGGTGGACTTTCATAGTCTTTCTTCTCCAAGGTTCCTATTTGTGTGTCTTTGCTAGGCATACTATATGACATCCTGCACAACACTTAGGGCCTGTTTACTTCAGCTAAAAATATATGAACTGAACTGAATTGAACTGAACTGAACTGAACTGAAAGTTTTTTATGAAGGATTAATGAATAGCAAAATAAGAGAAGAGCTAAACTGAACTGAACTAAGCTGAACTGAACTGAATTAAACTAGACTTAACGGATTTTAAGCTGAAGTAAATAGGCCCTTAAGACTAATGGTTTGTCCTTCCCAAAACAAAACAAACTTACAGTTCTACAAAAGGGGTCTTGTGACTAACATACAATTTCCTTTACACACAACTATTCACATAAACAACACCTTAAACATGAACTTTAATGCATTAAAGAACAGAAACAAAGTCTATCCTACATGCCCAAACTTCCCACCCAAGCTCGCCACATGGTATTAAAACAATAACACATAATACATACATGAATTCCTTTCATACCTGCACACATAATTTATTTTTCAAAACATTCCATTCTCGGAAATTACTATTTTTAGAAAAATTTCATTTTCAAAAACATTCCAAAATAAGAAATTCCTCTTTCCCAAAAATAAAACTTAGGGTACCGCTAAAAATAAAATTTATTTTATTTCAAAATCTAAGCTCTGGTAACCACTTTGTAACACCCTGGAATTTCCTAACTTCTACTCTATATTTTTCCGGAAAACATAGTATAAATATTAAAGAATTATAATTATTAAAACTTCTAGATATGGGAAAACCAAAGTATTACCGCCACCGTGATAACGGCTAAGGCATTTATCAAAGTACTACAGCCGAAGACTTAAAACCAAAAACCAATTTAAAACTAAACTTCAAACAATTCTCAAAACCATATTCAAATCAACATCCCAAAATAAAAATCAACTTTACACTTTATTACACTTCGGAACTATGGCCCTAAAAAAACTAAACTAAAATCTTTGAAAATTGAACAACATCCAAACAAAAGTTAATAATTCATAAGCACTAAAAATAAAGCTACAACACAGCAAGCGCTGTCACTCCAGCCCAGCATGAAATGACGTATCCCCACTTGTACCTATAGCTTTTCTTATACTAGACAACTACTCACCAACAAGTGGGCCATTGTAGGCCCAACATGAAATGACGTATGCCCACTTGTACCTATAGCTTTTCTTATACTAAACAACTACTCACCAATAAGTGGGTCATTGTAGGGCCAAATCCAAGACAAAGCCATGCACACAAAACAAACAATCAGCAAAGCTGAGCACATAACTTATAAAGACTATGCAACAAAACAACGTGAAATAAAACATGCACATAACTTACCTTTGACAACCTTTCACCTGTCACTACAAGAAAATAATGCAAATTGAGACACTTTTGGTGAGACGCTTTTGGGAAGAGTCGCTAAGCACTAAAAACCAAAAAACAAATTTGGACACTTATTTGTGTTCATTTGCATTGTGACCAAAGAAAGGGTCCAAATATTATAGTAGTGTTTAGGTGTCATATATGCATGAACCAACTGTTTACATATTCATTCCCATTCCCATATCCCGCATATTTCGTACCACATTCCCCTTTTCCCATCAACCAACTGCTAGTCTGCTATACTGATGAATTAACTAGCTCTCTCACCTCCTTATCACCCCACAGAATTTTGAAAAGAAAAAAAAAACTCTTGCCACTTCCCACTGCACCGTTCTCTCACAAAATTCTAAAACTCTCAAAGAATCACAGAGTAAATCTTGTTGTGGAATCATAGAATAATCTCTCATCACCTCATAAAATCAATTTTAATTCAGTCTCAATTTTAAATCTCTCAGCAATTCGTGTTAAAATCTTCGCCGAATTTTGTTACAATCGGGATACAATTGTTCGCCGAAGTTTGTTACAATCGATTTCAGGCAAGTTAAACTTTTTAGTATTTGGTATTAATTCATTGTCAAATTTACAGAGTTATTTGGTGTTTAATGCATGGCTTCGAGTTATTATAATTAATTTTTCTTGAATTCCAATATAATGTATGTTCGAATTATTGTAATTTATCATTAGTTGCTGAATGAATTGAAATTATATATGCATGCATGTAGATTAATTTTTGTATATCTGATCAATTCGATTAATTGCTCATTATAATTTATGTACTCAGAATTCTATATACCATCATAATCAAAATAACTAACTTGTGATCAGAAATTTGATTAAATTTTAAATGATTTGTCTTATTGTGAAGATTAATTTATCTTTGTAATGGCTGTTATGTTAATGTTCTTTGAGGGAACGATGATTTTCGTTGTTTACTGCCGTAAGTACCGTGAATTTTTGAGTTAAATGCCATTTAAATCGGATTAGTCATATGCTTACTGTGATTTTGTTTATGTTTTTTGGTAAAATGAGTTTCAAATTCATTTTGGATATTTAGTTTCAGTATACAGTAATAGCCACAACAAAACTTAGAGCATTTTGCTTCTTAAATTTAGAGCATTTTGCTTCTTGTTGATCCAAACATATGCCTGATATCAGCCCTCACCATGATTGAATATACTATTTTGTCCAAAATAAGGGTGCTAGAAGGCTTTTTTTAAAAAAGTAATGGGCCAAATTTTTTTAAAAAAAAATTTGCATTATTAAAAAAAATTTGCATCATTCGGATACCCGAGCGCAAAGTTATGTCTATTACAAAATTGACATTTGAACTATGGGCCATGAGGTAGTATGAACTATGGAATTATGTGAGGAGTTCATAAATTTTAGATTAGTATGAGTAATTGATTGGACTTTCATGATATGTAGGTATGAAATTTGATCTTATGGTGTTAAATTATTGTGTTTTGAGTTTTCAGTTAGATTAGCAAAATGTTCTTTCTATTGACTTTTTTCTTCTGTTTGGTTTTGATTTCCTGTTGTAGTCCAAGTATACGGTTTCAATTCCTCTTTTTCTTATTATCAATGTATACATAGTGCGTGGCTTTTCATTCATTTAATTGGTTGTTTAGAAGGTTGCAAAATTATGTTTGTTTTAGGTGGATTACTACAGACTTATTCTTTTTGTTGCTGAAATCTATTGGTGTTTAGGCTTGTTTATTGGTGTTTACTACAGACCTTCCCATTTCATTAAGCACTGATAAGGTCATTCAAAAACCAAATGAGCTATGTTACAAAGAGTACAAGAAGCAGAGCTAGCAGTGACTCTAATGTTGTACTTAAACAATCTACTCTTTATCTTCAACCCACCAAAAATAGCCATTTTCTTTTCAGTTTTGGAAGGAAAAATGTTTTCATTTTGCATTGATTGTATCATCAAATGCATGATTTTGCATTGATTGTTTCAAAATTTTATTAACTTAAACAATTGAAGATATTTGTTCTATTTTAATATCAGAATTCCCTCTCTAATTTCAATTGTTACATATGATTTTTTTTTTCAACAGCACAACAACTGTTGTAGACCAGGGGTCAGTGTAACAGTTAATTCTTACTAGTAGATTTTCATACAGGTAACCAAATAGTCTCTTGGTTATTATTTTTATTTTCTCCTTTTTTTTCTTTTTTTTTCTTTTTTTTTTTTTAGGAAATCGTTTTTTTTTTCTTTTCATTTTTGTCTTTTTTCTGCTTATATTTGCATTTATATATTTTATTGGAGGAAAGTTGTGCTGTTTTTATTTGAATGAAAATGACATATAACATCATGTGTATGTGTTTGACTACATAATTGCTTATATTTGCATTTATTTTATGCTATTTCAGCTCTTACCATGGTAATGTATGCTAATTTACAAGTAAAATGTGTACATGGTCTTGTTGTCATAATTTGTCTTTTATTCTACTTGTATTGTCTCTTATTATTATTTTTGTCCAGATGATGTTCTAGTTGTTTTTAACAACTAAAATTTGTCTAATCATGCGATAGATTATTTGATTCTAATTTTTTTATTGTGTGTTATTATAATTTGTTATACATCATTTATTGTCATCTTACCTGTAGGCCACCCTGAATATGTTGCTGGTTGTATGCAATTCATTGAGTTTGCTAAGCAAGGTGTGGTAGATGAAAAAATTCTATGTCCTTGTATGTTTTGTACAGTGGAGATATGGGTTCCTTTACAGGAAGTTGAAAGACATATTTTTTTAAAGGGTTTTATAAATCACATAAGAATTGGTTTTTTCATGGTAATGGGGATTTGCTTGAGCGTGTGTTAGGAAGTGATGAAGGGAGGACTAGTGAAATACCCCTTGTTGATGGAACTTCTAAAATTGGCCATGATGACATGGAAGGGCTATTAAGTTTAGCTTTTGGTGTTAATATACTTCCTAATGAAAACGAGGCAAGGCAAATTGATGAAACTATTCAGGAGCCTGTTAATTATGAAGAGATTAGGATTGGAGATAATGGTGTTACAACAGAATAAGAGGTGAAGTATAAGAAATTACTTGATGCATCAAATGAAGAGCTTTGTGACGGATGTACTGCTTTTTCAAAGTTATCATTTATTTTACATTGATTTCACTTGAAATGTATGAATCATTGGTCAGCCGAATCTTTTAATATGCTGCTCACACTTATACTTAGTGCATTTCCACAAGTAAAAGATTTTCCTTCATCTTATTATGAAAGTAAGAAAATGATTAAAGACCTCGGCCTTGGTTATGAGAAAATTGATGCTTGTCCGAATAATTGTATGTTGTATTGGAGAGAATATTCTGATAAAGACAAGTGTCATGTTTGTGGTACATCTCGATGGGAAAAAACTAAAGTTAAGGAGAGTAAGTCGAGTAGTGATGACCAAATTACTTGTAAAAAAGGTCAACCAGCTAAAGTGATGCGATACTTTCCTCTTATTCCGAGATTAAAGAAAATCTACATGTCATCTGAAACTGCTAAAGACATGATATGGCATCAAAAAGAGCATCTGAAAGATTGTTTATTGAGACACCCAGCTGATGCTAAAGCATGGGAGAAATTTGATGAGCAACATGTTGATTTTGCTAAGGACCCTCGTAGTGTACGATTAGGACTTGCAAGTGATGGCTTTAATCCTTATCGTCTTATGAATACCACTCATAGTACTTGGCCTGTAGTGCTGATTCCTTATAATCTTCCACCATGGTTGTGTATGAAACCACCATCTTTTATTGTCAACTATTATTCCTGGTAAATCAGGTCTTGGAATTGATATTGATGTGTATTTGCAACCATTAGTGCACGAATTGAAACTGTTGTGGGCAGGGATTGATGCTTTTGATGCTTATAGTGGAAAAAAGTTCAATTTGCGAGTAGCCCTCCTTTAGACTATTAATGATTTTCTTGCCTATGCCATGTTGTCTGGCTTAACCACTAAAGGCTACAAAGCGTGTCCCGTATGCACTGATAAGACCCTTTATATAAAGTGTGCTGGAAAAAGTTGTTATTGCGGTCATCGAAAGTGGTTACCTTTAGATCATCCGTATCAGTTTCAGGTGAAAAGTTTGATGGGACTGAAGAGTACGATGCTGCTCCAATTCGTCCAGTGGGGCTAATGTTCTAACACAACAAGGAAAGGTTAACGATGTTTATGGAAAGGATCAAGTTGTGTCAAACAGAAAAAGGAAAGGAAAAAAAAGTTAAAAACAATGAAAAAGACGGGGATATAGAGGAAGATATCAATACTTTTGGAACTAAAAAAAGCATTGTTTTTGAATTGGAATATTGGGAAAGTAATCTCTTAAGGCATAATTTGGATGTTATGCACATTGAAAAAAATGTGTGTGACAATATTTTAGGAACTTTGTTAAACATGGATAAAAAAAGTAGAGATGATCCTAATGCTAGAGAAGCCATCAAGAAGCTAGGCATAAAGTCACACCTTTGGCCTAAATTTCATCCAAATGGACAACAATACATGGCTGATGCATCATACTCTATGTCTGAAGTAGAGAGGGATAGGTTTTTGAAAGTTTTGCAAAAACTTAGAGTTCCTGATGGATATGGATCTGACCTTTCAAGATGTGTCAACATGAAGCAACGAAAATTGATGAACATGAAGAGTCATGACAACCATGTTTTGATGCAAGATATTCTTCCTATTGCCTTAAGAGCTTCTAAAGCGACAAAAGTGATTGACTTGCTTGCTAAGATACCTTCCTTTTTTAAGAAATTGTGTTCTACAACGCTCGATCCGAAGGACTTACAAATTCTTCAAGTTGAGATCATTCTAACCCTTTGTGAGATGGAGATCGAATTTCTGCCTCCATTTTTCACAATCATGGTTCATTTAGTGATTCTCTTAATAGAAGAGCCTAAGCTTGGTGGACCTGTGCAGTATAAATGGATGTATCCCATTGAGAGGTTCGCTAATAATATCCAACACAAGTTTGAATTTAATTTATTCATTAATTTTTTACGCTATTATGTGTATATGTGACTGTAAACTGATTTCTATGTTAAGGTACTTAGCACATTTAAAATCGCATGTTACTAATAAGGCACAACCTGAAGGATCTATAATTGAAGGTTACATTTTGGAGGAGACAATAATGTTTTGTTCTAGATTTCTTCAAGGGGTGATGACTTTCTTCAATAGACCTAAAAGCATTGATGATGACATCCCTCATTCAAGTAATTACTTGTACAATTCTGGTGGTTGAGTAATTGGGAAGGTGCACAATATTAAACTTGATGAAAGAAGTTTAAAACAAGATCATCATTATGTTTTATTACATTCTGATGAGATGCGACAGCTTCTTGAGTAAGTGTTATACTTTAGGTTTCTTCTAGTTATTGATTTAATTTTGATAGGTAACAATATTTATAAAAAAATTTTCCTTTTCTTTTTGTAGTGAGTTTATACATCAAAAGAAACAGATGAACAACTCGCAAACTTTAGTCAATGATATTGATGAAAGTAAGTGGCTAATTACTGAATATGGAGAGTGGCTACAAAACCAGGTTATATTACTACATTATATCCATAACGTAAAGAATTTGTCTTAAATAAAACTATTACTCGTGTTATTAAAACCTCTACTGTGGTAGGTACATCGTATGGAAGCAACCACAGATGATGGGAAATTGAGAGTTGCTTTGGCTGGTGGTATGAAGTGTTTTGGTAGAATAATGAAAGGTCTGATGATCAATGGATATAAGTTCCAAGCCTTGGATTGTGATTGTCTTTTGAAGACACAAAATTCCAGAGTCATGGTTGAAGCCGATGGAGAGGCTTATTATGGAAAAGTTAAAGATATCTATGAATTAGACTATTATGGTGATTTTCGAGTTGTATTATTTCGTTGCGATTGGGTTGACATACTACAACATAATTGACATTAGGTAGCACCCTTAAAGTGTTACATAAAGGGTTAAAAGTGTTTCCTTAGACAATAAGTAACACTCTTCAAGTGAAACATCTGCTCGTGATACCTATTGTCAAACGTAACACTTTTTAAGATCAATGGTATCACTTTGAAAAGTGTAACTTAAAACTACTTTAGTACACTTTTTGAAATATGTTGTAACATTTTGAAAGTGTTACGTTGAATACTATAAGTAACACTTTTTATACCTTAAGTATCATATCCATTAAACTTAAGCAACACTTTTTATACCTTAAGTATCATATCCATTAACCTTAGTAACACTTTCATAAACACTACTTATTTATAATTTTATGTAACACTAAACTAGTGCTAAAGTAACACCATATTTAATATTATGTAACATTTGTCGATCAACATATGTAACACTTTTTTATGTAAAAATAATAAGAATATTTATTATTAATTTTATGATGATGATGGTGATTTTGATTTCGATGATGATAGCTATAATAATAATAATAATAATAACAACAACAACAAGAACAACAACAATCACAATCACAATCACAATCACAATAGTGTGCCGATCTTGCTGGCTAATGCAGTTTTCCCTTTTATGTTTGCTTTCTTCCTGCATTTGATCCCAGTAAAGAAATACAAGTTTTAAGATATCACAATTAACAAATCCACAATTCAAAAAACAGACTATAAACAATCAAAATTGATCCTGAGCTGAGTTGACAAGGATACAATGATAGAAACTCATGTAGCAGCAAAAATTATTAAAAGATGACATATAAGAGCTACTTTGTACATTGATCAAGCTAGGTTATTGATATCCTGAGCTAACCTAACCTGAGTGTCTGCTAGAGTAACCCTGCCCTTATCCACATACATTAGCTTGAGTTTGTGCAAAGTGCTGCAAGTGCAACGGTTTCAACCTTAAGCCCTGACCTATTTGCTCCTCATTCCCACCACCACATTTCTAACAAAACAAATTTCTGATCTTCTATATAAGATAGACCAAAGCAACAAGAGCACACAATAAACTTTCCTTTAAACCTTTCCTTTTGCCTTTCCTTTTGCCTGCTCAAACCAGTACTTCCAAACACCAATATCTACGGTATATTTTGGGCGAAAATTCAAGTAATTGTTCCACATTATTTAACTAGGGTGTTATACTATCTTACCTTAACTAATAAGAATTCTAAACAATGGAAGAACATCATGAATATACAAGCTCTAATGAAAACCTATAAAACGAACTTGCAATAACAAATTATGTTCTCGAATCAATTAAATGAATGAAATTACACAAAATAATAACATTTATCTGAACACAATCTAAATTATAATACTTTATAGGTCTTTGAAAATATCCTTCGGAATTGTATCAGGAGCATATTAATTTTGTCATCATCATTGTCATACGCACTAAAGTGCTTCTCCTTTGTTATACATTTATGTCTACGCCAAAGTCGTCCAACTGTTTTCAAAACATATTCCTTCCCTTCTTCAGCGACGATGAATTTTTTCTAGTTTAATAATTGACAAATGAATTATAGACGTTAATATAGTGCATAAAGAACTCATTAAGAAAATAAGAGTATGAGATAGAGATATTAATTCATGCAAGTTGGGAATGTCCTTACCTTCACATAATTCCATATATCTTATTTTTTAGGGACACCATGCCAATTGAGATGGTTTAGTGGTGCAAGAGAAGAACTACGAGCTATGGTGCCCAAAAACTTAAAAACATATTCAAAGTCTTATTATCAGGACCAATGGGCTTTCCCATTTCATTCAGAATTATAACCTTTCGGTCTTCTAATGTCCATTCAAGTATATTTACACATAGTTGGTCCTCTAGTCCGCTTTCCTTTCAATAGTGCTTTCAAAAACAAATTAAAAAAAAAAACAATAGAAAATGGTAGTTAGAAAGTGTGAGGTTGTAACATGTATCAACATTGTCCACATTTCAAGGAGTAAATCAAAATTAATTACCATTTTGCTCACTTTGTAATGGTTGGTCAACAATTTCTTTGTTTTGCCCCTCTAGCGTGTGATCTACACCACCTATATCCATATCTTCTTGCAAAATAAACTCATCATCAAAGTCATCCTCCATATCATCTTCTAGCTGATTAGCTTGAGTTTGTCTCTCCTTTTGTGTGCTATCTATTTGTTGCATTAATTCATCAATTTGTTTTTCCCTCACTTCCTTTCCTTTTAGTTTAGCTTGCAAATTAACGTAAGCACTTAGTGAGCCAAGAGCAACTACAGTCTTATTTTGCCTTTTCTTCTCTTGATGCATTTGAGGTGCTGATCTTTTTTGTGATGTAGGCGTGCTTGAACTCGCTTCAGAATTTTTAGATGGAAATACATTAGGTATTCGTGTTGGAACCTTTTCTTGCATCCCACCTGCACGTTCTTGGGCTTTGGAATGACGCTTCTTAATTTGAGCTCCCATTGGTATTGAAGATAATTCTGACATCTCTTTTGTCATAGTGGGAGCTGCTGATACCTGCTTACAAAACAAGGAAAACGATCAATGTTGAATTTTGTTATTGTCGGTATTGCAGATCAGTATATTGACTGTATCAGTCTAGGGAGTATATGTAGCAGTGTATGTAGCAGTATATCATTATATTAGCAGATCAGTATAGCATATTAGTATATCACTTCAGTTTTTAATTAACATTAGTATAGCAGATTAGTATATCAGATTAGTGTTACAAGTTCAGTTTTTATCAGTATATCAGATCAGATCAGTATAGCAGATTAGTGCATCTGTTCAGTTTTTTCATCTTGCAAGTATATCTGTACATCAGTTCAGTTTTTTCATATAGATTAGTATATCAGTATATCAGCTGCAAGTAGTTCAAGTCTATCAAGTATATTAGGTGCAACTATATCAAGTATATTAGCTGCAAGTATATCAAATATATCAGATTAGCTGCATTTATATATCAGTTTTTATCAGTATATCAGATTAGTATATATGTATTTTTGTTGTGCTTTTAGAAAATTCAGATGTATAATTGGAAAGATGTGCTGAAGATGCATCTAAAAAAAGTAATATCTTTTGAGAAGATATTAGCTATATCAGTCAAGTTCTCAGGGAGCATCTTCAGAAGTTATCAGTATCTTCTAAAAAAAAGAAGTTTTGATGTCTCCGGAGCTATATCAATACATCAGTTCAATTTTTTCATATCAGATTACTATATCAGATTAGCTGCAAGTATACATTATGGGGAGGGGGAGCTATCAGTATATTAGCTATATCAGTCTAAGGACTATATTAGCTATATCAGTCTAGTGACTATACCTTCTTAGAGCGAGACCTCAAGTTTAAAGCATTTTGCCTAATGTCGTTGACATTGTCATCCTCGGACTGGTATTCCTCATCACAAGGCGTGTACTCATCAGTATCTTCAACCGCCTTCTTAGATTGCATTTGCCTATTACTTGTCTTCTTTGAGCCCATTCTTAGTCGCATTTCATATGCCATACTAGGAATCCCCAATGCCTTCATCTATGAACTGTTTTCTTGAATCCTCTTTTGCCTAGCTTTCTCATAATCTGCCATATTCCTTAAAAAAAAAAGTTGCAAATCTCCGGAAAGTGAAATAAGGCTATAGCAGAACCATGTAGTAAACTTTACTCAAGAGCAACTACGTTAGCAATAAAATTAAATAAGCAAATTATATAAGCAGTATCATGAAGCAGCTAAGTTAGCCTTAGTGAAGTTAAATTAGTCAAATAAACCCACAGGTAGTAGCATAGTTGCAGAAATTTAGCAGCCAAGTAAACAAAATCAGTTTAGGAAAGTAAACAAAATTCAACTTAGAAAGTACAAAACATTCTGAAAATAATATAATTTAATGGTTTCATCCAATCCCAATCAGTATCATCAAAATCAGAATTACTTTCGTAAGTAGCAGCCTGGTCTTTGTTGATCGAAGTATTCAGCTGCACCTCAACTCTGTCAAAACCACCATCTCCAAACCATGTGTTATCACTTTCACTAACATTAGCAATATTCAAGTCCTCAGGAGGTTCGAGAACTAAATCCAAGTAAGGGTCTTCAGATTGTGCTTCTGCGTAAAAAAAGTCTCTTGCCAATTTCCGACAAACATAATTCCATTCTTCCTCAACTCCATCTTCCACGTAGAAAACCTAATGCACTTGTGATGCTAATTCTATTTGCCAAGTTGTTTCATTTTTTGGACCCTCAATTTAGGTCTTTTCTTGGGAGCCTATCCGCTGCCACGATACTGTTGATGTTGGATGGTCTAGGTTGTCAGATCTAAATATTCATGAAGGAAAGCTAGGGAATTAAAGTCTGCTTCAAGTGGGAATTTTGAACAGGCTATCGCACACCTCTCAAAAATAACTGAACAACTCTAACTAATATAGCTAGGGAAGTAGGGATCGAATCCTCAGGGAGGCTATTAAATTCTACTATTTCTAAAAAGCCTAAAGTGTGTAAGGGGCCTTGTTGGAAGTTTCGGTAAATGACTACTAAAACTAAGAAGACTAAAAGTGAAACTAAGGAAATGACGAGAAATTATTGATTAGACTCTATTAATGGAAACCTAGGGCTATCGGTTCACTATGATCAATCAACAAACTCAATTAACGCTTACTAATCAATTCATTGGCATTCATTGAACTAGGGCTCACTAATTCTCTCAAACTTAGACTCCCTCAAAACTCCTTTACCGGCTCTCGCTCGCATAAATTCGTTTTTGCCTATTATTTAGTGGTCTATTTGTGGTAATCTTACCTCTCGACCTCGATTTCAATAATAACCTAACTTACAACTAAATCTGGCCACAATTTAATTGCAATCACTTGAAATCAATAATAGGAATTTAATTAAAAGCCAAGAACTAATTGGAAACATAAATTAAATTCACACCATGATCATAAATCCCCTAACCCTAGAGAAAACGACTACTCACACAATGAAAATTCATCAGCAAAGCTAGAATTCTAAGTAAGCAATGGAGTAATCCAAAGCATTATTTTAAGCATTCTACAGACTTTAAACATGAAATTAACTAGTTGACACTCCTAATTAACAACAACTTCATGAGCAATCATCAAAAATTTCATGGAATCTCACTCAACAATAAAGCACAAAAACTTCCAATTACTTATAATTAACAACTCCAAACATGATAATGAAACATAAAAATAGCTATTAGGCACTCATGAACAACAACAATCAAGTTTAGAACGATCAATTAAATTCGTAATAAAAATACCCAAAAATTGAAAATTCATGAAAACTTCATAAAAATTGGATAAAAAGGAAGTTATACTTTAGTAGATTATAATAGAGCAAGAAATTTGAAGATGCAACCCAAAAATCAAGCCCAAAATTATTTCGAATTTTCGAACCCTAGGTTATGCAATTCGTGATTTTTTTTTCCAAATTTTAACTCCAAGATATTGTTTAGAGTAGTGAGAGGAGTGTTGTGTTAAAATTTGAAGTGATTTGGAATAGTATGGAGTGAGTTATGGTGATTTGAAGTTAAAGGTTTTTGGGGTTTCAATGGTGTGAGAGAGGAAGAAGAAGATAGATTGAGAATTTAGGAAATTAAAAGATGAAATTAAAAATAATGATAAGAAGATATAATAATAATAATAATAATAATAATAATNAGGAAAAATTCATAAATATAATCCCAACTATGGACGTTCACCTAATAAAAGACCGAACTTTGATTAATCCAAAAATGGACCCAACTTTCATGCCCATTTTCCAATTTTGGACCCTCTTAAATTTTAACTTGTAAAATCAAGTAAATCTTGCTAATTATTCGGTTTTTGCTTAAGCAGGACCACCTGAACCACCACCACAACCATCTCTTTCACCTGAAACCTCCAAATGTGAAGAAAAGACCGAATAATTAACAAGTTTTACTTGATTTTACAGGTTAACATTTAGGAGGGTCCAAAATTGGAAAATGAGCATGAAAGTTGGGTCCATTTTTGGATTAATCAAAGTTCGGTCTTTTATTAGCTGAACGCCGATAGTTGGGATTATATTTATGAATTTTTCCAAAAATTAAAACACGGTTAGATTATTAAGCCCCACGCGAAAAAAGGAAAGAAAAAAAAATACGGACAACTGCAGAGGCAGCCTGCGGCTGCAGCGAGTAAACTGAACTTGAGGGTTGCGCCCGCATGATCAATCTGCAGGAAACTGCAAAGTCTCTGATCTATAATACGGGCACATAGAAGAACTATAATTTGACCGATGTGCCCGCAGGTCTTCTCTACAGCTCTATTTTGCTGATTTTTTTTCTTTAATCCCTAATTAATGAATTAACTTATAAATTATTATTATTAATCATCACTTAAGCACGGTTTAACTCTTAAACTCTCCTTAATTACCCCAATTAAGCATGAAACACTTAGACCCTTAGCTAGGCTTCACAAAATCAAAACAAAAGTTAAACTAAGCTAGGCTAAACTACGAAAGCACACAAAAACACGCAAAAACATGCAAAAAGAGAAAAGAAGGGATAGAAAGCTCGGGTTACCTCCCGAGGAGCGCTCTTTTAAGGTCACTAGCTTGACCATGGCTGTATTATTGATCAAGGCGTCTTAGGATCATCGAGTTAGATGACTTCAACCAAACCGATGACATCTCCTTCATAGTATGGCTTCAACCTTTGAACATTAACTTTGAATATTTCACCCTTTTCACTTTGAACATCAACATAGCCAAATTTGCAAACATTTATCACTGTAAAGGGGCCACTCCATCTAGATTTCAGCTTTCCAGGGAATAATCGAAGTCTTGAGTTAAACAATAGAACCTTATCACCGACTTGAAACTCCCTTTTCATGATTCGTTTATCGTGCCATCTTTTCGTCTTTTCTTTGTAGATTTTGGCACTATCATATGCTCCTAGCCGAAATTCATCCAATTCATTCAACTGTAGCAACCGTTTTTCACCCGCAAGCTTAGCATCCATGTTTAATTCCTTGATTGCCCAATAAGCTTTGTATTCAAGTTCTACTGGAAGATGGCACACTTTTCCATAAACCAATCTATATGGGGAAGTGCCAATTGGAGTTTTAAACGCTATTCTATACGCTCATAAAGCATCATGAAGCTTGCTACTCCAATCCTTTCTCGATTTTGCAACCGTTTTCTCTAGAATGGACTTGATTTATCGGTTTGAAACCTCGACTTGACCACTGGTTTGTGGGTGATATGCCAATCCCGTCCTGTGGTAAATACCGTATTTCTCTAGCAACTTATCCAACCTTTTCTCATGAAAGTATGTTCCCCCATCACTGATGATAGCTCTAGGGACTCCGAACCTAGGAAAAATAACCTGCTTAAACATTCTTAAAACGGTGTTAGCATCACTATGGGGAGAAGCAATTGCTTCCACTCACTTGGAAACATAATCCACAGCGACCAATATAAAACAATTACCGTTAGAAGAAGGGAATGGACCCATATAATCAATACCCCAAACATCGAAGATTCAACTTCTAAAATACCTGTTTGAGGCATTTCATGCCTTTTTGAGATATTACCTGTCCGTTGGCACGAATCACAAGACATGACAAAGTCTCTAGCATCCTTGAGTATCGTAGGCCAATAGAAACCGGATTGCAATACCTTAAACACCGTTTTGGCGGGCCCAGCATGTCCTCTATAGGGTGATGAGTGGCAATGATGCAAAACTTCATAGATATCCCAATCTGGTACACACCTGCGATATAAGCCATCTGCACACTCACGAAACAAGTTAGGGTCATCCCAAAAATAACACCTAACATCATGTAAAAACTTTTTCCGTTGCTAATAAGTAAGATCTGGAGGTAGCACTCTTCCAACTACATAATTAGCATAATCAGCAAACCATGGAGTATTAGAAATCACAGCTAGAAGATGATCATCAGGAAAAGAGTCATCAATAGGAGTTGAAATTTTCCCATCTTCATATCGAATCCTAGATAGGTGGTCTGCAACCACATTCTCTGCACCTTTCTTGTCACGGATTTCTAGATCAAACTCCTGAAGGAACAAAATCCACCTAATAACCCTCGGTTTTGCTTCTTTTTTTTCCAAGTAAGTACTTTAAAGTTGTATGGTTAGTGTAAATAATAACTTTCGAACTTATAAGATAAGAGCAAAATTTATCGAGAGCATACACTATAGCAAGCAGTTCTTTTTCAGTTGTGGCGTAGTTAATTTGAGCTAGAGCTAAAGTCTTACTAGCATAGTAGATAACATGCAAAATCTTGTCTTTCTTCTGACCTAACACAGCACTGACAGCATAGTCACTAGCATCACACATAATTTCAAAAAGGTAATTCCCAATCAGGTGCTTGAATGATTGGTGCTGAGATTAGTGCTTGTTTGATCAAATTAAAAGATTCAAGGCAATCATCGGTGAATTTAAACTCGACACCTATTAATAGCAGTTGGGTTAAGGGTTTAGCAATTTTAGAAAAATCTTTGATGAATCTACGGTAAAACCCTGCATGACCTAGAAAGCTTCTAACACCTTTTACACTTACTGGTGGAGGTAATTGTCCAATAACTTGGATTTTAGCTTTATCTACTTCAATACCTCTTTCAAAGACTAGATGTCCTAGGACAATTCCTTCCGTCACCATAAAGTGACATTTCTCCCAATTAAGAACCAAATTCACCTATTCACATCTTTTAAGCACTTTAGTTAAGTTAGCCAAACATGAATCAGAATCAGTACCATAGACACTAAAATCATCCATGAAGACTTCCATGCTAGACTCTATGAACTCAAAAAACATAACCATCATATATCTTTGAAAGGTAGCAGGTGCATTACATAGACCAAAAGGCATTCTACGGTAAGAAAAAGTGCCACAGGGGCATGTAAATGTAGTTTCTGATTGATCATCAGGATGGATAGGTATTTGAAAGAAACCAGAGTAACCATCTAGATAGCAAAAATATTTATTAGTTGCTAACTTTTCTAATATTTGATCAATAAAGGGGAGAGGGAAATGACCCTTTTTGGTGGCAACATTTAATTTTCGGTATTCAATGCACATTCCCCAACCTGTAACAACCCTAGTAGGGATAAGTTCATTTTTATCATTTCGCACAACAATTGTTCCTCCCTTCTTAGGGACTACCTGCACTGGACTTACCCATTGAGAATCTGGCACAGCATAAATGATACCTGCATCAAGAAGTTTGAGAACCTCTTTCTTCACCACTTCCTGCCACTAGTGGAAAAATCGACATATGCTATGTTATATTTGCTCCGGTTTTTTGGGTAAAAAAAAAACGGAGCAATAAGTCTATTAAGAGAAAGACAAGCTGACTTTTACTCCGGTCAATATTGGAACGAGAGCAAAAGGTTACATGCTCCGGGTTTTTTTTTCCTCCGGTTAAAGAACCGAAGCAAAAAGTATAAATTTTTTTAAAAAACAAAAAAACAAAACCCAAAACTCGCAAAACACAATTACTTATCCTCAACATAATCCTATTCTTCATTCTCTCCTTCTCTCTCTTCCGCCTCTCGGCCTCAGCCTCAGTCTCCATCATCTTCAATCTTTCCACCACCGAAAAGCCCTAAAACGCCTCCCCAAAACCACTATGACTCAACGGTTTGTTCCTCATTAGGGTTTGTATGCTCTGAAGAGACTCCTGCTCGACCGCGAATAACGACGTTCTGAGCACCCCTCCTCGCCGACGCTATGACTTCTCTCCTCTCATCAGCTACCTTTCCGAGTCGAACTCAAACTCCGAGTCGCTGGAATTCCAACTGGCGGAGTCATACCGCGCCGTTCCGACTCACCACTGGCACTCCCTCCTGAAAACCCTAGCCTCTTCTCCTTCCTCCATCTCCACTGCTTACTCCGTAGTTACTTAGTTGCAGAAGCACAACCTATGCTTCTCCTATGAATTGCTTTACTCTATTTTAATTCACAGTTTGGGGAAATCTGAGAAGCTTTATGAAGCTTTTTTACTTTCTCAACGCCAGAGATTAACGTCGTTAACTTATAATGCGTTGATTGGAGCTTGTGCTCGTAATGACGATCTGGATAAAGCCCTTAATTTGATGTCTAAGATGCGACAAGACGGGTATTCTCCTGATTTGTTAATTACAGTTTAATTGTGCAATTCCATTGAGCATGAATCCTATATATTGAGTTTGTAATCCTATATATGAATCCTAGATAGCGTATGTTCGAGTTGTGAAGTTGCTTCGTTCGTTGAAGAAGTTTCTGGAGAATTCCAGAAGTATGATTTATGATTTTACTTCTTTTTCTTCTTTTTTTGTTTCTGGAATTTCAATGTGCGTTTTGTTGAAGCTTTTACTTTCAATTTCTTCGTTAATGAGTGCAATTTTTTGATGATTCAGAGGTTCGAGAATTTTGTATTCGACAGAATACTTGTTATCTCTTGCTGATGCTAATGTTGCTCAGGAATTGCCTTCTACTTTTGATCGCTCCATTCTCAGGTGAATTTTGCTTCTTTTTGCTGTAAAATTTGATGATATTGTAATAATTTTGCTATGATGAACTGATGATTATTGCTGCAACATTAGTAGTTATCACTTAGACGAAGTTTACTCTCAATGCATTGCGATTTGTGGCCTTTTGAAAGTATTTGTTTCGCTTACTATTGTGCTAATCAAGTAGAAAAGGTGTGGCAAAGTTGCAGTCTATTATTTTTATAGTTGTGATTTGTTTGTGATTTGTTGATCATGTATTCATCTTCTATTTTCATCTTTACTGTTATATTATGCTTGATTTTATAGCGAATTGGTGATAGCTAAGTTGGCGAGTTTGTTCCGAAGGTTACTAGCTCGGTGTAATATCTATTATCGGCGATAAATACTTGTAGAAGTTGTTTTCAAGAGTGTTCGAATGAAGTACAGTTTACATTGTTATACTTTTTTCGTCGTGATTGAAGATTTATGATTATAGGTTGTAGGCGTTGTATGCTTGTAGCGATTGTATCTTGAGTAAACATTACAATTCCATTGAGCATGAATCCTATATATTGAGTTTGTATTAAACTAATAATGTTTGTGTATGTTTGCTCATTGTCAGCATATTAGTTTCCAATGTCTTACTTCTTGACCTGCTATTCTACACCTTAAAACCACAATTGATACCAGGAACTGCCTGTTTGAGTTCTTATTGAACTCATTTGGTATTTTGGTACTATGGACTAATGTCTAATGGAGCGTAGGATGCACATATAATGCTCCTTTCTTTGCTAGTAAGAGATAGGTTTTTCCTTAAATGTTTTCGACTTTTTAGAGCCTGAATATTTTGTTGACTAGTTTGAGTGCATGGATTTGTAATTTCACACTTTTCTTTTTTTTTTGAAACAGTGAGCTGAATGATGCTTGCAAGGGTGCACACGAGTACCAGAAACTACCGCCTTCTGGATCACAGTACACTGGCTGGACATCCAGTGATCCTAGTTTAGAATCATCTGAAAGACGGGACAGCTGCAAGTTGAGCTCAAAAGACAGCAAGTCATCAGGTATCAATGTTATTTCTTTTTTTTATTTTTCCTTTCTTTCCTTCTTTCTGATGAGCTAATCTGCTAGGTTTTTAATCCTTTTCAGGAGTTATAGTACATGATTTCCCACCCCCCCGGTCTCTTTGTTTTATGCGAATTTGTCCTTGGGAGTTGGGAAGGTCAGCCAATATTTGAACACATAAAGCTGGCCTAATTTAGATTCTGTGAAGAATTCGACGTCATCTGCCATGGCACGGCTACTAGCCATTCTAGGGCCTCAATTATAGATTTTCTCTTATTTAATACGGTTTATTTGGTTCGTATTAATTGCATACATGCGATTGAATTCTTCTAAATACTGCCTTTGATGCTATTACTCTATAGAACTATAATAGAATATATAATGAATATAACACAGATTTTGGAAAAGCTTCTATCAGCCAATCTCGACGTTCCTGGCAAAGTCCTGGAAATACTGCCATCTTGAGATCATTGCCAGTCCCTGAACAGGATGGTGTTCTAGGAAACTGGTCTGCTTCAAAGCTAACATCAGTAGAAGGGACTAATAACTGTCTTCTGAGTAGGTGCAAAGAACCGTATCGTCCTCCCTCTTTTTATAAGGTCCGCGTCTCTTTGTGCTTATCCTTGTGTGCACAGAGGGGTAGAAGGGATGATGGGAGGCATTCATTCTTTGACAAATAATAGTATGGTTCCACTTTATGTAGTAGCTTTGTGGTTGGTTATGGTTGAATGTATAAATTTCAAAAATCTAAAATATTCATTTGTGCTTTATTCAGGCAATGTTACATTCGGGGACTCAGAAACATGAAACCTCTAGCAATGAATCAACTGGATATGCTGAATGCCCAAACAAGGAGAAGGCAATTGACGGAAATTGGAGGAAAGGTAATTTGGTGTGCATTATGCAAGTTTTTTCTGCAATTGTTTGGGATTTTATACTTCTATTTATTTATGATTTGGTAGTGGTATCCTTCCAATATTGTCCATGATGGTTGATTTACTCTTTAGCTTCAATGACTTCTTTGTAACCAAATTTGACTTAATGATTGATGAGCGATTGTGAGCAATTCAGAAAAGGCCGAGTCGTAAATTGATCAAGAAATTCTAATGCAGAAGTATGCGAAGTGTCTGAAGAGCTTCCAGCTGTGCCAGAAATCATCAGCATTAAAAGCCCCCCACCTGTCTCTCCTATTGTTTCTGGATCAGTTGAAAGTTCCTGCTCTGCTGGGGAAGTTTCTGAAGAGTGCTGTGCGGAAAGTTCTCCTGAGGATCAGCCTCTCCTACAGGCAAGTGTGAGTGGACTACACATTGTAATGTTTGCTGGGTTTTCTCCTTGTCAAATTAAAGCACATATAAAGGAAGAACGTAATATATGCAATATCGCTGTTGTTCACTAACAAATGACCCCTCTTATGGCCTTATACTGTTATAGTTTCATTCTGTGCAACCAGATGAGCTAGTTGTATATGAGAGATCTTGTTGCTAGAGGTAAATATGCTAATTATCCGTTCATGTGACTAGCTTTTGCTTGAAAAGTATTTTGGACATGTACCTGTTTTGTTTCAAAACTCAAAAGTGAGTTATACTGTAATGATCTACAATGCAATGATGTCTAGCCAAATAGGGTCATTAGTTATGTCCTGGTGTTTTTCCTATGAGTCATATGAGGGCCATCCTTAATGTTGCTACTGGTCATACCATTTAGGTGGACTCTATAATACACATAAATTGCCTTAATGTGTACACCATACTAATTTGGCTATGGCTTTTGTTGAACATAATTTTTATAGGACTCAGTGATTTAGCCATTGCCTTCTAAGAGACAACTGAATAAGATAAATTCAGGAGTGATAGTTGATGTAGAGAAGTTTCAGNTTTTTTTTTTTTTTTTTTTTTTTTTTTTTTTTTTTTTTTTTTTTTTTTGGCTTTTTATGTGATGTAACAATATTTTCAATATGAATATGATGTTTTATGTTTCCAATTTTCAATATTTTCAATGGATGGATGGGTGGATGAATGAATGAAAGGTTTATTGTTAAAAAAATTTATTTATTTTTTTTGATTTTTTAGGGTACTTTTTGCTCTGGTTATTTAAATGACCGGAGCAAAAAGTCACTTTTTTTTTTAATGGGAAACACACTTTTTGCTCCGGTCATAACCGGAGCAAAAAGTCTTAACACTTATTGCTCCTCCTGGGTATACTTCGGTCCAAATCGGAGCAAAAAGGGGGGTTTTGACCGGAGGAAACACTTTAATCCCGACTAATAGAATTAAAAATTGCCTCCCCGGCAACTGCGCCAAAATTTGAACAGGCTCTCGCACACCTCTCAAAAATAACCGAACAACTCTAATTAATATAGCTAGGGAACTAGGGATCGAATCCTCAGGGAGGCTATTAAATTCTACTAGTTCTAAAAAGCCTAAAGTGTGTAAAGGGCCTTGGTGGAAGTTTCGGTAAATGACTACTAAAACTAAGAAGACTAAAAGTGAAACTAAGGAAATGACGAGAAATTACTGATTAAACTCTATTAATGGAAACCTAGGGCTATCGGTTCACTATGATCAATCAACAAACTCAATTAACGCTCACTAATCAATTCATTGGCATTCATTCAACTAGAGCTCGCTAATTCTCTCGAACTTAGACTCCTTCAAAACTCCTTTACCGGCTCTCGCTCGCATAAATTCGTTTTTGCCTATTATTTAGTGGTCTATTTGTGGTAATCTTACCTCTCGGCCTCGATTTCAATAATAACCTAACTTACAACTAAATCTGGCCACAATTTAATTGCAATCACTTGAAATCAATAATAGGAATTCAATTAAAAGCCATGAACTAATTAGAAACATAAATTAAATTCACACCATGATCATAGATCCCTTAACCCTAGAGAAAACGACTACTCACTCATAATTAAGGGAACAAAAGCAAAATTGAAATCAAACAACATGGTCATGAACAAAGAATTAATTAAAACTAAATTAATTACTAATAAAACTAAATTAAGAATCAAAATAGCAAAATTAATTAATCTAAACTAAAAACTAAGAAATTAAAGAGAATCATGAAACTAAAAGAATTAAAAAATATAAGGAAAGAGATTACCAAAATAAAGATTGAATTGCATTAATTGAAAGCTTGAATTCATGAACAAAGTAATTAATCCTAAAATTATAGAGAGAAAAAGTAATTTTGGATTCCTAGGTTTAAAAGTATGATAAAAACTAGGTAGAGTCGTGCCCCCTTTACATAGAGTATATATAGGATTTGGGTTTTTGATTAATTAAAACCCACGAAGCAAAACCGCACGGAAAGGAAAATCGGAGCACAAAACCCTTCACCTGCGCCCGCATAGGTCAAATTCAGTTTGTTTCCTGCGCCCGCATGGTGAATATTTAGTGAGTTCTGATACTTCTGATCTATGTTGCGGGTGTATAGGTTAAATGGGGATTAAAGGGCTGCGCCCGCATGAGCCAAGTTGAGCAACATTTTGACGATCTTGCTTATTTCTTCGCTCGATTCTTCGAATCTCATTCGTGACTTCTCTTGACTTGGCACGCGTCCCGAGGTAAGTTCTTTTTGTCTCGTTTTAGCTTCAAATGACTTCATAACTCTCTATTACGCTCCTGTAAAATATAAACAAAACCGAAAACCACACGTAATAACCGAAAAAGTATAAAATAACCAAAAAAAGGTTCTAAAAGTCAACTAAAGACGCTAAAACCGATCCAAAACATAACTTAACATTGAGGGGCGATATTTAGTCAAAACGATGCCACAAACCTAACTTTTTAGCACAAGAATCAATCGAAAATGAGGGAAAAATACAACATAAAACACGTATATCACGGGCGCATAGATCAAAATGGTGATTAAGGGCTGCGCCCGCATCTTGCTTGCATGCCTATATTTTGACGATCCTTCTTGTATCTTCACTCAATTCTTCGAATCTCGTTTGTGACTTTTCGTGACTTGGCACGCATCCCGAGGCAAGTGCTTTTTGACTCGTTTTAGCCTCCAATGACTTCATAACTCTCTATTATGCTCCTGTAACATATAAAACAAAATCGAAAACCACGCGTAATAACCGAAAGAGTATAAAATAACCGAAAAAGGTTCTAAAAGTCAACTAAAGATGCTAAAACTGTTCCAAAACATAACTTGACATCGAAAGACGATATTTAATCAAAACACAACCACAAACTTAACTATTTAGCATAAGAATCAACCGAAAATAAGGGAAAACACAACATAAAACACGTATATCAAATTTGTCAGTGCAAAATGATAACACTGCTAAGGTTGGCTCAGGTCGAATATCAACATTGCAGCATCCTAATATGGTCGAGAAAGAATCAAAAGTTTCAGGAAGGTTTTTGGTGCCATCAAGTTTACATCAAGGGAATAAGGATTCCAGAGTCTCTCCAAGTATGTCAACAATTCTACGTAAATTGAGGGTCCAAAAAATTCCAATTATTCATTGATCAGAATTTTCATTGATCATGTTAAAATGATTATTCATTGATCAAAATTTTGCAACACAACAAATGTAGCATATATATCAGTAAATACATTATTCATTGATCAGTTTAATAGTAGCTGTGATGAGATGTGATCAGAATTCAGAGATGCTACTCTATATTAATAAGACACGCAACTACATTGTTCATTGATCAACTCAGATGAAAATTCAAAATACATTTCAGATTATACCAATTAAAATTTCAGAATTCCAATGATAAAATTTCACACTTCAAATTATACAAATTAATATTAATTCACACTTCAAGTGTAAGACCGTTGAGCTCCAAAAAGTTGATTCTTTCTCTCATAAAGTGGATATTTATGGAGCTTGGGAAAGAGAAAGACCGGTTGTTGATCAAATAGATTCTCTGGGATTAGTAGAAGTACGGGGGGTGCTTGAAGTAAAGGCTCGAGTCCAGGTGGGCTAGCTCTTTAGATGTTTTCTTTGGTACTAGCTGGGATTGTTGTGCAAGAGAAAAGCAAACAGAACAAGCAACCTAGGAACAGGCTAGGCTCCTAGTGAAGCAAAAACTCTTTTTGAGACTCAGTACATCTGACAGCAGCTCGAAACATAATAAGCCTAGAAAGCTGATTACAATCCATTGATTTGGCAGAATATCTACTCTTCTTTCTTTCAATCCACAGAGCATACACACATTCAGTGAAGCATATACCATAAAGCTGGCTGATATGGTTACGCCTACCACTAGCCTGAACAGCAAACTACAACTCCTCAGTCAGGGGACAAATGGTTCTGTAAATATGCAGGTTTGAGAGGACAGCAGACCATACTAGAAGAACATTGAAAGAAAAGGTGCTAAAAACATCCATTTTTACTTGGGTATAGACGATATCTCTTTATTATTCGTGATATTGACGACATTTTTTATCCCTATTTGCATTTTAGTGGGTTGGTATGGTATGGTATGCTGGATCTTCTACTATTCTATGTTCTTTTCGAAAGCGTGCCAATCCCTAGATTTCTCACTTCAAATTATGTGAATTCACACTTAAGAATTTTCACTTCAGATTATACGAATTCTAAAGTATAATACTAACCAAACTAACCTGATATAAGATTGAAATATTATTCTCATATTATTCTGAAGTATAATACACTACCTTATTTCGTATAATCAGAATTCACACATCAGTTTATACGAATTAATATTGATTGAAATATTATTCTTATCTTAAAATTACACACTTCAAAATTCGAAATATTAATATATAACAACATGCAGGGGAGAATTGGTGAATTCAGAATTCGCTTTCACAATGAGCATTATCAATTTCAGAATTACCAGCAATTTCATAACATAATTCAGATTTCAATTTCATAATTCAATTCAAAATTACATGCAATTTCATAATACAATTAAACATTCGCAATTACATGCAATTGAATAAGTAAGATACAAATTATTACCAGGTTGCTAGCACGGATTGAATGAAAGTTTAGGTGTGATTGCTACTCAAATTGCTACTGGATTCCTACCGGTTCTTCGAGGACGTTTGCAACAAAAAATAATAAAAAAAAAATATATGCATATGAAGGGAATTGATGAAGAGGCAACTAATATTTCACTTTTTTTTGTTTACCAAGTTGCTACTAATTTTTTACTATTATTTGGAGGATTTCGAGAACAACCGCGAAACAATGATTCTAGGGATTTGTGTAGCAAAATATAAGAAATGTTTTTTTAATTGCTCATAATTAAGAGAACAAATTTTTAATTATGTAGGGATTTGGAGCTTAATTATTTGGTTATAAGTTTTGAAATATTTCAATTAAAAGTGTTACGTTATATACATGAATAAGTGTTACAATAAGATTTTTGTTCCTAAAAAATAATTTAAATATAAAAGTGTTACTTCGAAAGTGATACATGTAAAAAAGTGTTACGTAAAAGTGTTGCCTAATAAAAAGTGTTACCTTAAAGTGTTATATTTTAGTAAAGTGTTACATTGAAAGTGATACCCTATAACAACTGTTACTATAAAGTGTTACATTTTGGTTAACTGTTACAAAAGGTGTTACATATACATTTTACAATATTAAATTATAAAAAGTGTTACCATTTACTGTTACCTAACGTCAATTATGTTGTAGTGATAGGGGAGTGACAAGATACGCAGATGGTAGTGTATGTGTCAACTTCTCTAAATTGATGCATACAGGTCGAAATTTACAAGATGATCCATTTGTGTTCTAAACTCAGGCAAAACAAGTTTTCTATGTTTAAGATGAGACATGAAAGGGGTGGCTTCATGTTGTTAAAACTAAGCCTATAGACTTAATTGATTTAGGCGAGACTGATCTTTAGTTTTGTGGCTGATTTATACTCTATAGATTGTAGTTGAGTTGGTTGATTTATGATCTTTAGTTGCTGGTTGTTTTATGTGGATATTTTTCAAAAATTAAGTTGGTTTGTTTTGTTTCACTAAAATTTTGATTGAGATTCAATTTTAGTTTGTAATGTGAAACTCATAATTTATGTGTGTCTTACGATTATGTGATGCTATAGTTTGGTTTGTGAATGGATTGTTCTAACTTCTACTGTTAGATTAAAGTTTCCAGCTTGCATATTCAATGCTTTAAACCTTTAAACTTCCGTATTTACTTTACATTCCCCTAAACCTTTAAACTTCTTTATCTTGCCAACAAAGTTGTTGCAGACACTAGAAAATGTTGAAGAAGCTTTGGTGAGATTGGAAAAATTAATCCAGGAGATGCATGTATACATCTCTGGTCCTAGAAAAGAGCATCTAAAAGCTGCTTGTTCTGATCTTGAGAAAATAAGGAAGCTTGAGAAAGAAGCAGAATTTCTTGAGGCATCTTTTACAGCTAAGGCAGCCTCACTGCAGGAGGTATTATTCTTGAACTTTTTTTTTTTTTTTTTTTTTTGTGTAAGATCTGTGCAATGAAGGGTTGGAAATCTTGGAATTTATATTAAGTAGAGCATTCTTATTTTTGCATTTTGTATTCTAGCTAAGAAGCATGAATATGCACATTGCTGATGTACTGTATTTGTAGGTGATCACAAACCTTTACATATTATCTCTCTTCTGCTATGTAGAGTGGTCTGCCACAGTGACTTTTGCTTAATTAGTTAATTATTGCTTTTCATTAAGATACATTTGAAGCTGGTATGATGGTCTGACTGTCTGAGATACTTCTCTTGTGCATTTAACTAGTGTAGTATCTAGCTATTTATGACACCATTCCCATATTCAACCCAATGTAAATAATTATCTTCATGCTGTGACTTCATGTCTTGAATTTAGACCTATTTTCTTAGTAACGGAAAGATGCTATATGTTCAATGTTGAAGTCAATGGTACATCAGCCCTTCAATCCAAACACAAGCTAACAAGCCTAATTGGTGTAAAAGTACTGGTTTTGTGTCACTGATCTGAGCAGGATTATTGGCGTATTGCTTAATTTTCATTCTCTTTAGTCCATCTATTATGTTTACTTTAAATTAATATATATATGAAATTATGAATGAATACAAAGTTCACGGAGCAGGATGTGGTGAATGGAATGTGAATGAAGACATTTATTACGTAGTCAAGCAATTATTACGTACATTACTTTCTTTATTGACTTGCACTATTCTATGGAAGACATTTTAACGTGTTTATTTGTGTATATTCCTCAGAAAAACATTGAGAAATGAGTTATCGAAGTAAGAAAATATTTGCAGCTCGTGGGGGCGATGCATTTGTTTCAGGGAACCAACAACCATCTGCCTCTCAAATCACAATTACCTAAACCACCTCTCGATCCATCAGCTAATAAATGGAGACCTTTCAACCCTCCAACACTCCGACCGCCACAATCATTTGGGTACTTATCAGAACCTATAAAGCCGTCAATGGTTGCTAAGAATATTACCACTTTCACCCTATCCTAATCTATTAAAGCTTCTGAGTCATTGATGCACCAACAACCACAAGTTAATCCCGAAGTGAAGACTTCAAAAATCCTGTCACAACAACATTCGAATAATCAACATCGATCCACTCCGAGCACAGAAGCCACAAACAAAAGGTCAAGGTAAGTTTGTGATATCACAATAGCAACAAAGACTGGTGACACCACAGTCTAGTGTTGTTGCTGCAACTGCAAGAGTTCCCCAACAACAACAAACATCCATAGCAGTATCTAAACACAAAGAAACAGTAGTCCCTCAAAAGGAGACAAAGCTACCGCAAAAGCGAACACAACAGCCACTGATTTGTCCTGTTGTTGAAACCAATCAACCTTTTGAGAAAAGAGTTGCTACTGGACCCATGGGAGCAGCAACGAAGCCTTTCATGTCGCGATCTTCTTCGTCTTTAATAAACATAATGGGAGTTGATAAACATCAATATGGAAGCCTTAACTAAAGAGAATCAATTTTACCATTTCAAAGTCCTTTGTCTCAGTCAGCTACGCATGTGAATGAAGATAATAAACACATGGAACGAACTCCTCGTCATTTAGAAAGTGACTCATGGCCATATCCCAATATGGAAGATTCTTCTTCTAGTAGTGAAGACTTGAACGAAACAGTTAGTGCAAATACAAGTGCAAAAAAAGCTACATCAAGACCAAGACGTCGTACGGTTGTCCCAAATTGGCCTAAAAATGTTAAATTTGATGAGAAGAAGGAAGCTATAGCATTTGGTAAACATTTTTAAAGTTTCAATCTTAAGTAGTTTTCTGTAAATTTTTATATTCTATATTGGGGGTTGAGTAATTTCCCTTTTTTTCTATCTAACTACAACCTATTTTCTTGGGCAGATACTAAAGGAAAGCGTCATCTTGTGAAGGGTTCTATTCAACCACCGGATGTTTGGAATGATGTTGGGTTAAGATATTACGTCCAATTTAATGACTTAACTCAACCAATTCGAAAAGATGGTTCCATTCTCGTAAGTTTCCTTAGAGATGTTGCGAAAAGAGAAAAATTTTGTCCTATTCGAGAAACCAGTTGGCATAAGGTGACAACGAAAATGAAAGCTGGTGTTTTGATCCTAGTTAGGGTATGTTTCATTTCTTTCTTTTCTTATTGATCATGTGTTATTCAATCCACTTTCTCCTTTTCATTTTTTTTTGGGTAAAATGTAAGTGATTTTATTGCCTAAAGTGGAGCAAAGTACAACCTCAGGCCTTCTCAAGAGAAACTGACTCAGTTCCTCAAAATAGCAGCCGATTCAAACAGAAACTATACAAACTTTAAACCAGACTATACAAACTTTAAACTAGAACATCTGATCAAAACAAAAAGAAAAACCAGAAACTGACTAAGCTCCTCAAAAGAGACTAAGGGGCCGTTTGGTTGGGGTTTATAATCAAAGAGAAAGGCAATCAAGTGCCCTTATTTTTTCCACCTCATTCCTTTGATGTCATTTGTTTGCATGTTTTTGTCATTCCCTTTCCCCACCTCATTCCTTTAAAGTGCTCTACCTCCAAACCCTCCTCCCCTCCTATCTTTTCCATCCCCTTTCCCTACTACCACACCACCATCATACCATAACACTAACCTCCATCAAGCTACCAAACCACCAACCAACTCTAACCCCCACCAATTCACCACCCAGCATCCCATCCACTACCCTACCAAACAGCCACTCATCTCTTCCCTGGGAACCACCCTACCCCACCCAATGCCCACCATAACCTTACCCATCAATCAATTGATCTACCACCCACAACCACACCAACGGCATCCACACCCAGCTGGAACCACTCATATCCCCACCCAAATCACACCCTACCCACCCATAGCTCCACCCGAACTACTCACAACCCTTCTCGAATTCACACCACTACCTCACCTACAATTGTAGGATGCTGCCACCACCATACCAGCAGCCCCACCATGCTTCCACCACCCCACCATCATCCCCATCACTTCCAAGGTCACCACCAACCACCCTACAACTCACCACCCCACCACTTTAACATGCACCACCAAAAATAAATACTAAACCACCCTCAAAGGCCTTTAAAAATCACCAAAAGCACTTGCAAATACTACAATCATCAACACTTATACAAATATCTACATAAAACCTCCAAATAATAATTACTTATCCTAACTATTAAAATAACAAAATTGAAAACTTATATTTTCCTTATGATTTTCCTTATGGTTTTACAAGGTCAAATTCACAGATAAAAACTCAAAGATCTAGAATTATTATGTTTGAATCTGACCTTTAAAACCTTAGTATCAAAACATAAAGGTGGTGCACCTTGTTATATATGGATGGAAAGGAAGATAAAGGGTTGATTCTCTTTCCCTTATTCTAAAACAAATAACCTAGGGGAATTATTTTCTTTTAATTTCCATTCCTTTCCCCTTTGTTATTATTTTTCCCTTTCCCCTCTCCCAACCAAACTGCCCCTACGTGTTTTGTAGTCTGTGCACCCGTTGTCTCTCAGGTTACTTCCATCTTTGCTGCTCCATGCAATGAAGCCTCCACCCAACTGTATCCTTGATTCTGTAACATAGATCCTCATGATGTGTAATCAATCCCAATACACAACATTCTATTTTTGGTCTACCAGGTATACAATACCAGAGCAGCAAGAATATAGAACACAATCTTCTGCATAACTTTAGGAAACACCAAACACATTGGTTTTATCTCCTTTTCATTTGTTTTATCGAGAGGCTCATATTCTAATACCACTATTGGTCACTCTCTCAACCTGATAAGTTTCAATGAAAGTGTGTTACAAGTGTATTATCTCATCAATGAAACACCTAAGACGTTGTTCCTAACTTCGCTAATTATATGTCTATAGAACTATGCTTTTTTTTTTGGAGACTTAAGTATCCACATTTCCACCTCAGTGTATTCTACAAGAATATTATAATTTTTTTCCTTGCATGATGGTACTTGGACATATTGCTGGTGTTATAATAATCCTTTTGTTCATTTTCTTTGAAGAAACATTTTATGATACCTGATGGAGAAATATTTGACAAGGCAATCTTGAAGCGTACTTCCAAGAATTGGAAGAACTATAGATATATTTTGAGGGAGGCATATTTTGATCCAATGACTCTAACAAAAGATCAAATTTATGACCGCAAACCTGATGGAATAAATATAGATAATTGGTCGCATTTGGTTAATTATTGGTTTTCATCAGATTTTAAGGTATATCACCTTGAATTTCATTTTCTAAATTGGTCAAATTTGTACATACTATGTAGTTATTTTTATTCTATTTTACTTTTTTGTTTCCAAAAATTATCCAAAATTGGAAAAGATGCTCGAGCTTCACTAGGACATGCTCACTTTAGTGGTGCTACAAGCTTTGCTAATCGAAGAGTTGATCTTGTATATTTTATCCCTTAGACCTACCATTAACTAATGTACATTGAAAGTAGTTTGTTCATTTGTTTTCCATGTCACTGTTTTGTATTCAAATATTATTTAAACTATTTTTTTTATTGTTTCCTGATTATTATTTTTGGCCATTTTACAGCAAGAGCAAAAAGGAAAATTTAGCGAACTTGATTTCTATAAATCAGTGTACACGAAAAAAGATGGAAGTTTTAAAGAAGGCACCCTATCTCGTCAATTTCTGGTATTCTTTAATTTGTACTGTATTCAATTCAAGTAATCAATGATTTTTTTGTGGAAGCCTTGCATTTTCTTTGGGATCATTGAATAGGATGATGCAAACATTAAAGCTAAAGAAAGCCTCGCTAGTTCTTCCAAGTTCAAAGTTGACGTTGAGAATGAGGTTTTTAATGACCTTATGTATAATGGTGAAGTTCCTAAACGCCCGCTAAACTATGGCTTTGGAGTGAAGCAAAGTGACATCTTTGGGGTGCAAAGCTTGCTAAGGATGGAAGGGTCTAGCTATGTAAGCCACGGTATGGTTGAAGTGGAGAACTTAAAGAACACATTATCAACGGTTAAGAAGCAAAATGAAGACCTTCAACAGAGTAATCAAGCCTTAGAGACTAAGATTGATGAAACTAATAATACATTTAAGCTAGTTGTTTCTCATTTGGCTCAAGTTTTAAAGGAAGTGCAAAATGGAAATTCTTCGGCGCAACTTTTAGATGGTGTAGAACAAGCAATACATTCAATCGATTCTCAGGTTTGAACAATTTTATAACTTTCTTATCTAGCATGCTTTTGGTGTACTTCTTTATTTCATTAAGTTTAAGATTTGCATAAATCCATGTGTATAATTTTATAATGTCTAAATAATTATACTCTGAACTTTCTTTCATCAATATTCTTTTCACTGAAAGATCATTTGTGTTGTCTAATTCCCTGGTTGTCTCATTTGAGTTGTTTTATTCAATACTTTGTTTGTGTTTGCTTTGTTATTCCCCAAGTTGTCATATAATAAACCGATATTTTGGAATGGAAATCTGATTCTATATCTCTCTTCCAAGAGACTTTGGCAAATTGATTTGATGATGATTTTTTACCACGACCAATATTAGGTGTTTCCTGCCACCCACCTCCTGCAAATACAAGGGGGTCAAGTTACTGAATCTCTTGCTTCACTTTTCATGTGTATGAAATTGTATTGTAGGTGAAATGTGTCTTTTATCTGTTACATATATATATATATATATATAATGCACATTGATATTTGACATATACATATAACTATCACCTTGCAGATTCCGACTGTTCAAAGAGACGATATCTGAGTTTTCTACAAGTCTTATTTTGGAGTAGGCGTATAAATTGATTAAAGAAAGTGGATTTTGTTGTTTTTCCTTAATTGTCTATACCTTGTGATCATAATCATTACAAGTATTCTAGCTTAGTGTTTATTTGGTAAAAACTAGCTGAACCTTTTATGTTAATTTAGTGTTACATTTGCATATAAGCAACTCTTAGTCTTAAGTTGGGTTTTCGTATTATTAGGGACTTGTTTATGTATATTTGTATCGGATTCAACTTTATGATTGGTGTGATGTTGCATACTATCTAATCTGATTTTTATAGCTGGATTAATATTATTTATAAATATTATTTTGTTTTTAAGCAAACATGAAAATTCATGGCAGTGTGACTATAAAAAACGTCACTATTTCAATTTAACTTGGATTACATTTTGAAGCTAATGACTACAAAAGGTTTTATGATTCATAAATAATGTGACAGTAAAAAGCGTCACAATTCATAGATAATGTGACTACAAAAACTGTCACAAATGTCTATGTATGGACTTTAAAAATTGTCATAATGATTGTATTAGGTCACAATGAAGTGTCTTAATTATATAAAATATAGACTCCTAAAAGCGTCCTAATATATCCTCGCCAAAAATTAGGATGCTTTTCAAAAGCGTTCCTATGACGAATTCTGACGCTTTTTACTGTCACTGTATGACATAAAAAGCGTCACAATTGGCCTTATTTTCTTGTATTGTGTGCATAGACTCAACATATTAATTATTATATTTAAACTTGTGGATTCTGCATCGACCGAGTTTCCTTTCCTTAAAAATCACCCTATTGGGCACCAACTTAGGAGCAGCTCAAGAAGGTATTACTATATCACATAAAGTGACTGAATTCCGGCGCATTATAAATATAAAGAGTGCAATGTCTTGTTACTCCATTAGAAGTCAGATCAATGTCCATACCCCCCCCCCCCCATTGTTCATACTGAAGGTATATATGTTCCAAGAGTTTTGATGCAAATCCTCTTATAATTTACGTGATTAAACGGTTTAACAATGTTATGACTCACATACAACATCACATAGGAGTATGCATCAAATCAAGCAAGCCGTGTTAATTATCTTCAATTTAAGGTGATCCAAAAATAATTTCATATGTGTCCTTTAATTAAACTGAACTTCCTTTACCACACATTAACTGTGGGTGGCTAAATATTTACTTTCTCCTTGACCACACATTAAACTGTGAGTGGCAACATTTATAGAATATTTTTTCATAACCCCTTTTAATCATGTGAATTAAATCCACAACCACCTTTCTTGCTGATTAGGTAACTAAACAACTTAAAAATAACTTCCTTTCTTTACTAATAACCTTTTGACCAAATTAAACTGTTCATAACATTTCAATTAATTCTTATAAAATTTATATTGCTATTTAACATGGAATGTCAACATAATACGAAATCATGCTTCTAATTAAACTTTTCATGCACATCAATTCATGATTCAAACAAGTATAACGATATTTCATAACATAAAGAAATCATCCAAGCATGAATTCTAATTCTTACGTTTGTCTTTAGTACTTAGGTACCTTGTGAAATAGTGGTGCTCCGCCACAACTTCTAAAAGTTGACTAACTCAAAGTCTCCTACATAGAAAACCGAAACTAAATTAAAACCTTGTTGAATAAGTTCTACAACAATTCTAAACTAACTTCAATATTGGAAACTCGTCCAAAATATTCCTTATATGGTCTCTATTCAATTCCATGCTACACTTTAATTTTTTTCTATTGCATGATTACTTGGTTTTCGGGACTTATTTATACTTTATACAACCTTA
This sequence comes from Suaeda aralocaspica, assembly GCA_016808085.1. NCBI lineage: Eukaryota > Viridiplantae > Streptophyta > Magnoliopsida > Caryophyllales > Amaranthaceae > Suaeda > Suaeda aralocaspica. The sequence goes on from PYUH01000290.1 coordinate 166,077, forward strand.
ATATAAATTTTATGTCACTTTAAAAAAGTGGATAGCAATTTAAAATTACCAAAACTCCTTGAAAAACTTCAAAAACATCATAAATCAATCATACAATGTATTACTTAATTTATATGATCCATTCATGCTAATTACATACTTTAACAGCCTAATTATTCAATTTATAAAATCTGGACATCATGTTAAACATGCTTAAATCACTTTTAAACTTCATGAAACATACTAAAAATCATATGTAACATCATAGAATTAATAAGTGATCATACTAGCATAATATGAACACTTAAAACTTATTTTAACTTGTTTTTATAACAATTTCAGATTTATTAATTAACTTTAAAGTCATGAAAAACTCATAAAAATATCATAAATTCATGGCAAAACTCTTTTACAATCAACTAACATCATTATGAAACCAATCTATGCTTTAGAATAATTTTTCATAAGCCAAAACATGTTCATAATATTTATTCTATTGAATTTCATGATTACAAAATTTAGACAACAATTTATTTTATATTTAAAGCCTTTAAAAATCAATCTGTACTTCTTAAAATCATCATAAATTTACACAACAACAATTCATGATCATAATATTCAAGTTTAAATCATAAAAACTCATAAAAATCAAAACTTTCATACTTTATAAACCCTAATCTAAAATTTCATGAACAACTAATTGATTCATGCTTTAAAACAAATCATAACTTCATAAAACATGATTAACACTTATAAAAACATGATTAAACTTGAATATGAACATGAATTTACAAGATTGAATTAAAAAGAAAGAAGGAACAAAAAATTTTATAAAGTCCGAAAAATACCAAAACAAGGGCGAGGAAGTGGTGGCCGGTGGTGGCGCGCGAGAGCTCTGGCGAGGGCACGAATCCTGAGAAAAGAAACGAGCTTCCTTTTTTCTCCGAAAAAACCGAGCACAATTTTTTTCGGAAATTCCTTCTCCTCTTTTTTTTTTCTCTTTCTCTCTCCAAATTTTCGAATCCTAATAACAATTATGAGGGATGAAATATGAAAATTTGGGTTTTAAAGGGTATTTATAGGCCCGAAAGTAGGATTTGAAAAAGTACATACTTATCCTAAAAAGTGGAAATTACCTTTAGGCCCTTGCCTCAAAATAAATTAGGAAACTCTTGAAAATTTTATATTTTTAGAAGCTTTTCAAAATATTTCATAAAACATAAAATATTATTTATAAACACAAATAATTATTTTTAATTAAAGCTTATTTTGTATTATTATTTTTTTCCATTTAATATTCTTATTGAACATAATTTTTCAATAAAATTATTAAAATTATACCAATAAAATACAAAAATACTTCGTAAAAATACGTGAAAAATGTAGGGTATTACGTTGTTTGCCTTTCGTAGTTCCATGGGCTAGTTTAAAAGCTTCTTTTCATTCTTAATTTGCATTAAGTTTGCTTATTAGATTTTCCTTCGTTATTCATTGAAGTCAAGTTGGTAAAATTGTGGTTTTAATGAAACGTTTAGCCCTCTTCTTTCTCCTCCATAAGCACCGAGACGTTGCTTTGTTCTAGCTTGGGGGAGGAAGTCATTTAATTGTTGATATATTTGAAGGCTTTGATCGTAAATTGATAATGTGTATGGTGAATTCACTGTTGTTTTGGTGATTATTTCATAATTATCAATATATAACCATGAGATGTTTTTTTTTGTGTGATATGTTTTTGATGATGAGGATTTTTCCCCTCTTTCCCTTAACATCCAATTTCTTTACTCCCTTTCTTTTCCCAAAAATCCCAATGCATTTAGTAGGTAGTGCATGTAGTCTTATTTTTCGTAGTTTATTTTCTTTTATTATTTTTCCTTAGTTTATTTTTAAAGCACTTAATTTATTTACCACATGCATATATTAAAAATGAAAAGTCCAAAAATATTTTTCTTTTTAGGTCTTTTGGTTAGTTTTAAGATTAGATCCTTATGATGTAAAAAGAGACTATTAGCTTAGATTTTCCCTTTCTCATGAGCTTCGAATGTTAAAACACTTTACAAAGTTAGTTCTCAAGCTTTGCATTGTTTAGTAATAAACCATGTTAGGTAATTGTTTGAACGTGTGTAGTGAATATCGGTTTCTTAACTCCTTGGCTTTATTAAACGCCGCATGAATGATCGTTTTTTAACCTTGATGAGATTTTGAGCCTTCATGCATATTTTGACCACCTCCTTGGTCTCATTTTCTTCCTTGAGCGACTGATATTTGCCTTGTGGTGGGTACCTAGATCAAGAATTTGCCTTGTGACTTTGGGAATCGTGCCTACTTTGCTCTTGGTTATATGATCATGGCTCTCATTTCTTTTGTTTTATTTTTAGAATATAACTCTTCGTAGGTTTATTTTCTCCTTTTCTTCCACAAATGTATATACTCTTCAGTTCGCCTTTGTGGTTTGACCCTTGTTCACTAAACCACACTCGAACCTCGGCCTATAACCGTTGCCACCCTATGTAGTTAGTGAAGCATGTCGTCATTCTTGTCCTCTTGTACAAATTTGTTCTAGTTAATAAAAAAGAAAAAAAAAAAAAAA
>PYUH01000290.1:168656-231178 GCA_016808085.1 Suaeda aralocaspica
AAAAAAAAAAAAAAAAGAAACCAAAAAAAAAAGAAAAAAAAATGTGTAGTGGAATTGAATTGAAAAAAAAAATAAAAAAAAAAAATTCCGAAGCTTTTGTAAATAAGCTTAGTTAGCAATAAAAAGTTGGTTCTTGTTCAAATCATTTGAAGTGAGTAAATGGCTTTTCATCATCATATCTTCAAAGATTATCTTTTAAATGACGAAAAGTCATATGTCTATGTTGTCCTATTCCTTTTAGGACGGTTTTTTGAGTTACAAAATGGGTCTTTGAGTCGATTTTTCCACTTCTATTCTTCATGTTCATTGGATTATAGGAAAATCGAGTTTTGTTCTGTTGGGGTTTTCATTCGTTGTCAAAAGTTAGCAATTTTTGTTATTGAGTTATAAATGCTTCACTTAGGTTTACCTCCTCAAAATAGCCAAACTTTCCAACTTTCACTTTACCTCAACCCCATTACAACCCTCAAAGTCTATATGAAATCGAGATGCAAAGTTTAAAGGTTGCTTGATCAATAAACACTACAAGAAAATCCATTTATTGCAACGATCAAAGTCGTTGCAAAAGATCAAAAGTCGTTGCTGTAAATAGCTTTAGCAACGACTTTTGTCGTTGCAAGGACGTTGCGGGTATAGCTGTAGCGAAAGCATTGGCAACGACTTTTTTCGTTGCCAAAAAACGTTGTTTTTGCAACGACTTTTGTCGTTGCTATTAAAATGTCGTTGCCAAAAACACCTGTATCCAAATTTAATGTACTATTTATTGCAACGACATATATACGGTCTTACGCAACAACAATAGTTGTTGCAATACATCTTGATTAGCAACGGCAGTTTCCGTTGCAAAAGTTATCCTTTTCTTGCTAGTTTTCTTTTTGCAACGACTTTTGGTGTTGCAAAATGTTCTCATTTCTAATGGTACTTGTCTTTCGCAACAACTTTTGTCGTTACTAAACGTATTAAATATCATACCATACAGTTTTTGCAACAACAATTTTTTGTTGCAAAAACTTATCTAAAATCACAACATTCTTTGCAACTAATCATCGATCTTTTAACCAAATATACTGCGGAAATATACATTTTAGTTGCACATAATCCAACCACTTCCAAAAGTAGAATTTCAAATAAAACATATATATATATATATATTTAGAATATGTATATTACAAACCAAAAATATGTGATCATTACATAAAGAGTCCAAAACACACATTAGGTCAATTGATGTTAGAATGTTCTCACTTTCCTATCAATAGCAAAAGTTATAGCAATGTTGCTACCCAAAAGCGCTACGCATACAATTAGCAACCTTCAACGTCTTCATAACAAAATGCGATCACAATCTTGTTAACCCTGCATGTATTAGAATGGTAAGAGTTAATTCATAAGTAAGAGAATGCAGAAGATAATTTTTAAAAATAAAAGATACTATCAATAAGTGGAGCATAAATTTCGATGGAGTCTCCTTTGTATTTTGAACTAAGCCACCATATAAATGGTTTCAAAACCTAAATGTAACAATGTACCAATGTACTAATGTTGCAACTCTGCCAAAAAACCAAAATCCTCCTTTCATTCCAAAAACAATAGAGTATAAACTTTAAGGCTCAAACAAGGTGCCACAAGTGTAATGCATCAACAAAACTCTTACATTAGGGTCTACCGAACTAAGCAGATTGAAAATATAAAGTGTATTGAGAATTTTTGCAGCTCTATGCAACCATTGTTCTGCTCATCTTTTGCAGGTTTTCAGGACAGAACAATATTAATGGTTTTAACTCTACCCACGATAATATATAAACAATTTTCAAACCACAAGAGACTTCCACTAAAAACATCCAACACAGCATACTTTCCCCTCCTCTGGAATCTTTTCGACCAGATATTAGACACACATATATGTAGCCATGTCTTCTGATAGGTTAATCGATGATTGAAGCAAAAGAAAAACTAACAAGAGGAACTTACATTGAAAACCAGTCAAGCTAAAGTCTATGGTATATGATAGCAGTATGTCCATCCACCTCCTCAACTAAACTACCATATTGGAAAGAGCAATCCCATCTGAATAGTCATGCAAAGGTAAAACCAAATTAGCCTATAAGAAAGCCCAACGATTATGATGGATCTGTGAAAGACAATTTTTAGAAAATTCTAAACAATTTTTAGAAATTTCTAAACAATTTTTAGAAATTTCTAAGTTATATGTCTGGAACAACATGAAGATCTCGCTAAAAGAAGATGCACTCAGACCCCAGGTTCAAAATTTCAAACCACAAACCCATTATTTAGAAAAAAGAAAAAATATATATAGAAAAATAATCTATTAGCATAATAATTTATTTGGTGTGGGTGTGTAGTGGAATTCTCTAATTCGGTCATAACAACAAAAGTTTAACATAGAGATGTACATGCTAAATATATTGTGAATTCCCATTTTTAATACATCAGAAAGTGCAACAACTTAAAAAAGAAGAGTTTAAGAGCAGCTTGGATCATGCCAATAAAGCTCTTCAAATTAAGAAATTTACAGCTAAAATCAAAAACTTACTCAAATCGTGTCCCATTATACTCATTATAAGTTCAAATATCTTTTCACACGTAGCTTCAACAACCCCTACAGCCCTCATTGCTCTGCTACAACTCCTCGGCTGTACAAAAGGTATTTTGTTGGAAGAAGAAAAGACTAAGAAAACTGAAGCATCGATTTACAACAAGAAGTAACATACAAGGTAATCGACTTCAGAAAGCTCTTCAAATATACGAAGCACTGCAAAATTTTGAAATTAGTTGCCATCAGCTATAGCCAAAGTTATTTACTTCTGGGGATAAAAGGTTGAGCAGCTATTATATCATAGTGTACCATTTTGGCATTGAAGAAGATGCCAATGTTTCTGAGAGAACACTTGGTTGTTGGTACTTTGAGATAGATCAGAGTCTATCTCACGAGTCCAGTCATATATAGCCTTTAGAGGTCCTGAGTGGAGTAAAGGATAAGATAAGCAAGTATTTCATTAATATTACTAAGATTATCGTAGTGGAAACGAACACTGACCATTTCGAATTGTTGTTCTCCTCAACAGTATATCACCATTATCTTCATCTTCTTGATCTTAATCTAAGAGAATTGATTGTAGGTCAGACACGCACTTCATGAAATGGCCAAGTGTAACACTTGGGACACTTTCCCATGTAATATGCCAAAAATCAGACTGGCATAAGATAAAGCTAGAAACCAAATGTTTTCAGACGCAATTTCGCATCCTTTATGCCAATAATACTTTAAATAAGATGGTAAAAGCATAAAACAAATCCTGACATGGCATTTGATCTCATTACCATATTGGCACTTGATTGAAGCTCTAAACTGAACTACACCAAGCGTCCAAGTCCATCAATTCCACATCAACTATCCAGATTACATAATCCAATTTGTACAATATCCAACTTTGCTTTCTTTTACTCACCTTCAACATAATAAACTTTTACAGGCATAGTGTCCTTTGTCAACCAATTTCTTGATGCCGGAGGTCAAGATTTATACAGGAAATGAAGCATATCAGAGATAGGATATGAATTTGGATACAAAACTAAAATTAGCAATCATATATACACACCAGCTTCATTCTATCAAGTCTCTTTGAGGTTATTCCTAATTAAACTTCCATTTTTTCCCTTCCAAAGCAACTTGGCACAAGAAACTGAAACACTATTTTATGGAAAAAGTCCAACATTCTATCTTTGTGTTTTTTATTTTTTAAAACAATATAGAACTCCAAGTTGTTTTTTTTACAAAATAATAATATTTTGCTTTGTAATTACATCAGCAAATAACTTAACATAGACCAATGTTGATTGTTGATCCTTTACTAATTATTGTAGAACACCTGTTTCCAGAGATATTTATGCATAAATCAAATTTTATTCACAAGTTAAATCATAGTAATACAAAACTTGGGATCTATTGCTAAAACTTCTCCATTGATTATTATAATTCACACTCTAAATTTAGTACCCTTATTCCAATATTGGAATTTTATTTTTCCGGGAATTTATATTTGGTTTCACTCAACTATATAGTACAATCAAGTATAAAGATTCAACATTGGAAACCAAAATCAAAATCAAAGAACAAAAAAAAGTACCTTGAGTTCACCAGAATAAAACCTCTGAGGAGAAACATCAAAAGGATCATCAGATGAAATGCTGTTGTTTTTCTTCTTTTTCAAATTACCAAAACTACTAATTCTTTTCAATTTTTTATTAATAGTTTTATTAATTGTATATTTATTCTTCTCCTCTAATCTCTCCTCTAATTCATTTGCACTAATTTTACCTCCTGCTGAACAAACTCCTCCCATGATTTATTAGATAAAACCCCAAATCATAAATAAATTTAATAACTCCTCCCATGATCATCAGGTGAGTCCTATCTTTTCTTTTATTTCAACAATCAATTAAATTTTTCTCTAATTAAGCACGAATTTCCAAATCAAATTATAAACCAAAAAATGAAAATTTCAATTTCGTTTCACCAACAACAAATTATAAACCAAAAAATTGAAAATTAAACGAATTAAATAACTTAATTACCCTTAATTTTGTGAGATGAACTAGGGCGAGGCTGCTACAAGTGGTCTTCGGTGTAGAGTCGTGCTGTTGGGCGAATTGAATAAGTTGAGGGCGACAGTGCTGCTGCAGGTGGTCGTTGTCGTGGTGTTGGGCGAGGTTGGGTGAAGCGTCGTGCGCTGCTGCTGTGTGAATTTAGTGAGGTGAGGGTGATGGTGGTCTTCAGTGCTGCTAGGCGAAGGTGGCTGAAAGTGGGGTGAAGGTGGGCCGGCGGGCGAAGCCGTGAAGAGGCTGTTGTGCGAATTGAATGAGGTGAAAGTGAATTGAAGTTGGTCTTCGGTGCTGCTGGGCGAATGGGGATGAAGGTGGGGTGATGGACGGCCGGTGGGCGAAGGTGGCCTTGCGTGCAGTGGCTAGATGGTGAAAATATTGGAGGAAAAGGGATAAATGTGCCCGGTGGCTTTTGATTGTTGGAGGAGGTAAGTTGATAAATTTGAGGTATTACTTTTAGGTATACGTATAAGAAACTTGGAGGGTTTACATTAGTGCCATATACGTTTTGCAACGACAAGTCGTTGCTATACTATACACTTATTTTTTGCAACGACATTCATTGTTGCTAAAAGTACTGCTCATCTTTAGTAACAATATTTAGTGTTGTTGTACACCGGTGCAATGTTTTAGCAACGACTTCTTTTGTTGCCATTAGCTGACCAAAATATTTTCAACCCCCGCGTAATTTTTGTTGGAGGGAAATGAAATTTTCAATTTTTTGCAACAACATTTGCAACGACTTTAGCTTATGTTTGCTAAAACTGATGTATTGCAACGACCATTTTTTGTCGTTGCAAAAAGTCGTTGCAATAAATGGATTTTCTTGTAGTGAAAGTCACTTAGCAAGCATATTGAGAGGGTATTTTACGCAAGATGTGAGTAATTAACCACTTCTTATATCATCTATGCTCTTATTTCCGTTGCAAAACTCCCTCAAGGAGTATTCCAAACGATCATTGCATAATAAGGAGTATATGATGTAAACATTGGTTGAAACTCACAAGTTAACCTCAATCTACTTAGGAGAACTATGCTTTCCTTACTTTCCTTAGTGTTAAAGATTTAGTTCATTTCTGAGAAATTGTTTAAAATCTTCGTTAATCGTTTCCCTAAGGGATTCATCTTTCTCTTCTCGTTCTTAAAAGTTAAAATTTCTTTTGGGACAAGCAATGGTCTAGCTTGGGGGAGTTTGATATAGTGTTAATTTGTCATTATTTTCCATAATTTTCCTTAGTTAGTTGAGTTACTTTTTCGTTTTTTTTCCCTTAGTTTCCCTATTTTTCCCATAGATTTTAGTTAACCCAGTTACCTCGCATTTTTGTCATATTTTGCTCTATTTTGTGTTTTTTGTATTGTCTCATTCTTTTAGGTTTCTCCATTTTGGCACTAGTGGAAAAAATGGTTTTTGCTGCAGTTTTTTGTGATTTTTCAAGAACCGCAGCAAATAGTCATCTATGATACTGTTATGTAAATGTATTTGCTGCGGTTATATAACTTATTTGCTGCGGTTATAACCGCAGCAAATAACCCAATGAACATAATAAGCAGCCCAAGCCCAATTCACCACCACATATATATAAGATACACTTAACCTAATTTCATCATATTTTCCTCTCTCAATCTCTCATTTTCACGTCTCTCTCTTCCTCCCTCATTTCCACTTCTCTCTCTTCCTCCCCATTTCGCCTGACCTTCCTCCCTCATTTCCACGTCTCTTCCTCATTTTCTTTTCCTGTCTCTTTCTCTTAATTCTGGTTTATTATAGTTTTGAACTAATTGAAGGAGAGTTTGGGTCGTTGTTGCAGTTGAGTTGCTTAATCGAGGTACTTAGCTTTTATCTTGACCTTTTGCTTAATTTTTTAGGTTTTTGATGACAATATAGTTATTGTGCATATTGTTAATATTGGGATTTAATTCGATTTGGGGCCTTCAATAGAGCCGAGTAGGCGGAGTAGTCCGAGTGGAGAGGAAAAAAAAAAGATTGAACTTAAAATTTTTTCTGGAGATATCCATTTTCCTGGGGGATTTGTGCTTGTGATTGTTGTTTTGGGTGTTTTTGATATTAGGCTTTCCATTGTTATTTTTGATTGTTTTCGATTTGGTGGCCGTGGTCTCTGATTCTTTCTTTTCTTAATTGTTACATTAATTTATCAAGCAAAATTAATGGTGTCGGATTCTTTTTTTTCTTTCTGTAAATCACAGGTCATGCATGGTTCAATTTAGAATCAAAATGTTTGGGCTATCGTTCCTTCATTTTTTATGATTAATTAAACCTTCTTCGAACAAATCGAAGATGATGAACCAAAGTCCTCTCTTCAAAGATAAATTGTCTGTTTTTTTCTTTTCTTTGATCTAGTCCAAAGTCCTCTCTGTGAACTAATCGTCAATCGTTTATTGTTTTTCTTTCTTTGATCTGGTTAGTTTGGAACAAATCGAAGAAGATAAATGGATGAATCCAAAGTCCTCTCTGTGAAGGTAAATCGTCAATTTTTTCTTTCTTGAAGTACTCTCTATAGTTTTGGTGGTAAGGTTTTTATGTTTTTATAAGGTTTTGGTGTTATTAGGTATTGATTTATGGTTTTGTTATTGAAATTGCTCTATTTTGTTTTCATTATTTTGTGAATCATAAATTTATATATCCAAATTTGTCTATGTGATTGTGATTTAGTAAGAGTGGATTATTATTTCTGTGTGTTTATACAATCGAAGTAGAATAACTCAGATTCATCGTTGTTTATAATGTGAAATTGTTGATTTATAGAATCAACTCTGCACCTTGTGACCCTGTGATAAGCCTGAGAGAAGGGAAATATGAATAAATATTATTTTGGTTTCGAAATTGGGATGGGTTATGGGAATGAATTTTGTGTTGAATTACTTTTTGCTGACTTTGGTTGCATTTTCTAGTTGTTTGAATGTTGACACTTGACAATGATTTTCCACTCTAGATCTTCATTATTATTCTTTGTGATCTTCATCATGATTTTTGTTATGTGCTAGGAAGCTGAAATTAATGACTGCCTTTGTGATGTTGGGGATGCTATTGAAGAAGTCATGGAGTCATATGAGTTTTTGAATCGGTCTTTGAGGTATGGTGTTATTAGGTATGGTTTTTGTTATATGGTTTGATTTTGGTTATTTGGGAGTTGATTTGGTGGTGGTATTTTGTAGACCAACCAGTCAAGATTTAGTGGTATCTAGTCCAAAGTCCTCTCTGTGAACAAATCGTCAATCGTTTATTGTTTTTCTTTAAGATATTAATGAAGATGTTAGCATGAATGTTGATAATGAAGATGTTGAAGTTGACGCTACTTCAAATGCTGTTGATGCATTTCTATTGAATTGTTAGATGCAGTTTGAATCAATTTAGGTTTTTGAAGAGCAATTTCTCAAATTTAATTTGATTTGATGTCATCAGGGGCAGTTGGATGTGGAGTTGAAGGAGACTGGAAGGCGGCAAGCCGTTGCAGTTAGTTGTTGAAGATTTGTTGAGGTCATCGTATTTGGTTTGCGGAATTAGGTTGCATAATCTTGATTTTTTGTTGTAGGTTACGGAGCGATTGGCGATGGAGCCGAATATATCTGCTATATATTCATCTGATCTTAAGAGGGCTTTTGAAACTGCTCAAGTTATAGCTTCCAAATTTGATGACCTTGAGGTCTGCTTCTGTGGTATTTACATGAAGTTTATGATTAGCTATTTGACTCTGTGTGAGCTTAAGTGCTTCTCGGGATGTAGTATACTTGGATGTCAGTATTCAACTTGTAGCAGCCAATTTTTTAATGCATTACTCATCTGACATTCAAGCTAAAGATAATTACTATTTTCACTGGTGTGCAGGGTGGTGGTGAAAGCCGTGATCAGCTGTATGAACGATGCACTACGTACTGCATTGTAGAGAATTGGTGAAAAACATAGAGGTCATTAATGCTTGCTTAGTTGCTTTTCGAGAATAACTTATGTTACGGTTTTTTTTTTACTAATTATTATTTAAGTCCTGTCTTTGTTCTCTAATCAAGTAATGAATTTTGTTTAAGTTAAATTTCAAATGTATTTTTGTGATAGAAGTGTATTTTTTGTGATAGAAGTGTAATTCAATTGAAAATAATAGATTCTATGTATGTATAACATTTCAGCTTCTTATTTTGCTTTAAAATGCAAAAAAAAAAAAAAAAAATATTTTTTTGGGTGCTTATTTGCTGCGGTTATTCACAAAACCGCAGCAAATAAGTGTTTTTTTGGGTGGGAAACTGCACTATTTGCTGCGGTTTTACAAAGAACCGCAGCAAATAGTGCAGTTTCCAACCAAAAAAACCACTTATTTGATGCGGTTTTGTGAATAACCGCAGCAAAAAGTCCATTTTTTTTGCTGCGGTTCAACCGCAGCAAATAATATGTTGGGTTATTGCTGCTGCTCCAAGTGCTGCGATTAAAAACCGCAGCAAATACCCCTAAAAAAACCGCTGCAAAAGTGGATTTTTGTACTAGTGTGGTATGGAAACCAAGGCAAAATATAGTGAAGCTACACAGAGTATTTAGAAATGGTTCGGGTCGGATATTATTTGTTTTGAAACCATTTGGTCTACTCGGCATGTTACCATGCTCGATGGTCCATGATATTGCAAGCTTGACTCACGATATCGTAAACCATAGGTTAGCAACTTAGCTCAAACAAGCAAGCACCAACCTTTATAATGAGCACAAGGAAAGAGTAAATATTGCAATTGTCCTTTTATTTCACCCATATCTCTCAGAATACTCCATATTTTCATGTTCTATCAACTGGAGGTTATTGTACGTGTCGTGAGCTTCGAAACGATAGGTTATTTGCCCAATTCCGATGAGTATTGACTGAGTTATGCCCTTTTTAAGCAGAACAGTTTGTGCAGTCTGAAGCGTAGCGGCCGCTAGCCCTCTGTTTTCCAGCGTGTTCTGTTTTACTTCTTTGCAACTTTCTCCCACTTGTGCCCCAACTTGGTGATTTTTTCGCCTATATAACCAAAGGCAGCTGCTGAAGTGCCATAAAAAAATGATATTTAGAGGTAGTTAGAAATAGTTAGAAGAAGTAGAAGATAATTTAGACTTTCATTTGCTTTCTAGATTAATTTGTACACATTTTGATTAGTAAATTAGTTCTTCAAACAATTCCATAAGTTGTAATTTAATCTCTTTTAATTCAATTCACGATTATTATTCAAAGTATTGTCGTTCTTGTTCTTGATTTCTTGAGTTGTTATTCAAATTAATTTGGTTCTTGTTCTTGGTTTCTTGGGTTCATGTTCTTAGTTTGATGTTCTTGGGTTGATATTCAAGCTAAGGCTTCTTAGTTTCTTGTTCTTGGTTGATCATCTTTGTATTAAGTTATTATTGGAGTAAAGCTTGAAGGCTCTTTAATTACAAGGATTCAAGCTTCATATTACATTTCTACACTCATCTTCAATTTCCATTTCAAGTACATATTTGGTTGCAATCTTCTTTACTTTAAAATTTTGTTTCATCAGCTTTTTCTCAAGTTGAACTTATCCTTGCATTATTGCTTTTTGTTCTTGTTTTCTTCTCAAGATTAAACTTGTCCTTGTTCTTAGTTTACATTGTTTTAAGTTCTTAAATTTCTTCTCAGGTTATTCTTGTCCTTGCACTATTGCTTTTTGTCTTAATTCTTCTCAAGATTAAACCTTGTCCTTGCTTTCATTTTCTTTATTGCTTTTGTAGTTTGATTAAATCACTTGCACAACTTATTTCTTTGTAATAATATTGATAATTAAACAAGGTCTTTCCCTTTTTATAACTTTTGTTTAGTTTAGTTTATAATCCATTGTCATAACTTATTTTTTTGTTATAATTTGTAATCATGAATAAAAATATGTGTTAAAATAGTAAAATGTGTAGTGAGTAGTTTTTAGTGCTAAGGTGTGGGTGAAACCCTCACCTCCTATATGTTTTAGTTTTTCTTGCAAGAGTCTTGGCTTGGGGGTGACTAGTGTTGGATTAAGGGGTGCTTGTTCACATTTCTATGACTAGCTACCAAAGATGTTGTACCTGGGTTCCTCATCGAAGGATCGAGAGATGAAATTGAGTGGGGACTCCCCTTGTTCGATTGATTCAAGTACCATGAGAATAGGTGCTTGGGTTAAGGGACATTACTAGTCTTCATGATTGTGCTTAGGAGCCGTTTTGTGTTCATGCCATGAGAATAGGTCGTGTACATAGTTCCGCTCGTCATGCTAACTCGAGAGAGTAGACATGGCTCTTAGAATGACTTCCCCTAGATGTTTTCCTCTAGACTTGGCTCATTGTAAGATTCACACCTTCATAGTGGTTGTGAGTGGTGAATCCCGTACCTTAGAACCTTTTAGTTTTGATAGTCTTGTATTAATATTAGTGACAGTAACGATTATCCAATCATTGGAATGTCCAACTTAGCTTAATCAACACTTGAGTTTCGTAGTGTCTAACTTTGCTCTCATGGGATTCGATCCTTACTTTCTCTTGCTAGTAGCCTAGTGAGCCATGTGTGGTTTATCTTTGGTAGCCACTTCGACATGCTATCAGGGGCGTGCTAAACCCCCGAAAGGTTTAGATGATGTTTCTTGGTGGTATGCTCTTACAAGTGTAGAATTGCAAAATTGGGAACATGCTAAGGCAAACCTTATCCACAAACCCTCTACTAAAATTATTCACCGTTTTCTTGTAGGGACTATTTTTGGCCGGTATGAACCACATGAGGTTCATACTAGAGAGATGTGGTGCCTAGGACGGCACTTGGTTAACAATTCTTTCCCCTATCGTCTTCATCTTCCCCATTTATTTTCTATGCAGTTGAGTACCCAATGTAAAACCTATGCAGGTGTTAATCGATACGGCCAACCAACTGTGAACAATATTGTTTTTGGTGTCCTTATTACTTATGTTGCTAGGTATTACAGGGCCGATTTTGAGTATCACCGGAACCCTGCTGTTGGGCCCTGAGCTTTGGATGCCCCCCACCTTGGCCAATATGATTAGCTAGAAATTATGGAGGGGGGTCGTATAAGGTGGTACATGGGGTCATCTAGGAGGACTTCTATTATTCTTCCTAACTCTTCATTGACTAGATTGTTGCCTTATCAGCAATCCTATACTATGCCCTTGAATGGCAATGCTGCAGCTCTTACTACAGGTACACGGACATATTTCCGGCACGTACGGGGTCATTCTTCCCAGTCCGATCTGCAACAGCATCAGCAGGAGCCACAACAGCAGCAACCTCACATGGACCCCGCCCCCTGGCAGGTGTAGATGAACCAGCTAAAGAACCAGTTCAACAACTTCCACCTACAGCAGCAACAGTTCATGTAGAGGTTCGACACCTTTGAGCAAGACTACCGTCTTGCCATGTACCCGATCTATAATCACTACGTCTGCACCAGCATGGTGCCTTCTACTGGCCCCCACCCTTCATGGTACACCTTTAACCCTGGAGAGGGGACTAGTGGAGCAGAAGGAGCAGGAGGTGGTGGTGGAGATGATGATGATAGCAGTGAGGATACTGATGCTTTCCTTCAGGATTCACACTAAGAGGATTCCCTTACTCCCTTCTGCACTGAGGACATTGCTGAGTCCGGCTTGGGAGAGGTATGTTTCATTTGCTTTCTTAATATAGTTTTTATTGCTTTCTAGTGTAGCTTTAATTGCTTTTTTAGGATAGTCATATGGTTTGTACTACTTGTTAGAAGTAGGAGTTTACATATGACAAAAAAAATGTACTAAAGTTTTGTTTTGCTTTAGTAGTTAGTAATTCTGTTGATTGAATTCTTTGGATGATGAAACTTTACGAATGGTGACTTCCATGTGCCCCGCATTTTTTTATTTAAAATGATTTTGATTAATTTGGGCATGTGATGAGTTATGTTTTGGGAATTACTAACTAGGACTTGAACTTGGTTTATCTTGAAGTCGTTTCATATCTTTCCATATAGCCAAGTGTAGAGTAGAGGCTTGAACTGTGTTAACGGGAGGATTTGAGCCGTATACGTTACTATGTGCTTATTTCTTTTCTTGTGTGCTTAGTTCCTGCTGCTTGTATGATCCATGTTTTGGCTTTTGACTCTAGTAGCTTGGCTTTAGTGTGTTTCATGTCGCGAATGATGAAAAGGTATTTATTTCTTTTAGGGGCTTTTAGATATTAGGCATTCCATCATAAAATTTCCCTTGATCACTTTTTTGAGCTTTTTACCCTTCATTCGCATTTTAGCCATAGTACAACCATTTTTAGTCGTACTTCATTATTTGATATATGCCCAAGCTTGCCTTGGGGGAGTTTTGGAGTTGTTGTGTTGTTGTGCATTTGATGAAAGTTTTGGAGGATTTTTGAAAGAAAATGTTGGAATAAATTCTTAACATTCAATAATAGGTTTCACAATAAGGCTCTGTATACCAATGTTTGGTTTAGTTTATGCAAAGAAGAATTGAAAAGTTCTTATCCTATATTCATCCCAGTTATGTATGTGTGATGATTTTGTCTATGTTATGTTATTTTAGCAAAGACATGGCATTAAGAGTCGTGAGCATAAGTTTTTGAAATTTTTGAAAGTTGAAAAAGAAAGAAAATGAAAAAATTTGGACATGTTGAAATCAAAAGAAGAAGGAAGAAAGAAAATTTGTGAATATTGGTGTTGTTGAATTATAAGTTTTATGGTGTGATGTGAACTTTATATAAGATTTGGTTTGATGGAGTTGAATGTTGGAGATGTTGTTGATGTATTTATGGAATTGTTGATGATGTTCTTCAATTTCATATGCGTATAGCCTGCATTTTCCACCACATTATCCCAAACTTATCCTACCCATCACCCTAGACATGTTACAAGCTTAATAAGACCTTTTTGATCGACATGTACTTGTTTTTAGTTCTTGTGAAGTGATTCAATTGCCAAAGCTAGTGAGTATTACTTGCATTTCGACTCGACTTTTGCATTAGGTTGAGTGACTACCCTTAAACACTTGCATTAGGTGTGAGATATGGCATTGGGTTTCACAAATTTTGCATTCAAACACTTTTTGTATTTGCATTCTTTGTTGGGGATTAAGGGTGAGCTTCATTGTTTATGCTCAATTTTATGTGTGGAGTGACACCGAGTGACCTACTCTAGTCATCGACTTCTATTTCTTACATGGTTGTCTTTATGATTTTGATTTAAGTGGATAGTGGTTAAGGAATTTTGATGGGTTGGTTGAGGAACTTAAATACTCGGAATTGCTTGAGTTGATTATGTTTTGCAAAGTTAAAGGGGTGAAGTCATTATTTGCTTAGTTGTTTGCCTGAAGACAAGCAAGGGTTTCGCTTGGGGGAGTTTGATAAGTTAATATTTTATGTATGCTTTACCCCCGATCCTGAGTGTTTTTCTTAGCTCTAACATGGCTCTTTTGAGTCGTTTCTACTAATTTTGCTATTTTGAGTGCTTTTCTGTTCTTTGTAAGATGTTGTAGGAATGAATGATTTATCGTTATATTCTGAGCCATTTGGAGCATTTGAAAAGTTAATGGAGAGTTTTGGGAGTGTTAAAGAAGCGTTAAAGAGGTCATTAGAAGAAAACGAAGCCCTAATCCCCCTAGCAGTTCGCCCGGGTCGATTGCCGTGCGCCCTGGTGGGTGGCATTTCGCCCGGGTCACCCAGGCGAGCTGCTGCGAGGCTTTTTACACGCGTTTTTCTTTAGTTTTGGACTTTAGTATATAATCCTTTTTCTTCCTAATCATTTGTACAAACCTATTATTATTTTTTTAGTTTTCTAAACCCTATCTTTCTCTCTCTAAGTTGTGAATACATTCAATCATTCAATTTCATATAATTCTGGTTTTCTAGGCAACTTTTCCTTGTTCTTATTTTATTTCATGTTTTTGGTTTATGTTTTTGCTTTAGTTTATGTTTTTAGTTTCTAGTTTAGTTTTAGTTTTTATTATTTGTTTTATGCCCTAGTTTTATGTTCTTGATTAGTTTATCTATTTTTTTTATTAATTTGTAGTCTTTAATTATGTTGTTTGTTTTATTTTCTTTTATTGTTTTAATTTATATGTTTTTTAGTTATGTGTGGGTAGTTCATTTTCTAGGGCTAAGGGATCCATGGATTAATGCCAATGCGTTGTTTCGTGATTAATTAACATGATTTTTTATGTTTCTGAATTCCTATTGTCAGTTTATATTTCTTTCAATTAAATTTTGGCCAGGTTTGGTTGTTAGTTTCATATTGTCGAAATCAATGTCGAGAGGTAAGCACAATTAGATCACAGAGATAATAAGCAAAACGAGTCTAAAAGTGAGCGAGAAGCATTAGAGGAGTTTTGAAGGAGACTAGATTCGAGAGAATTAGTGAGCCTTAGTTCAGAAAGTCAACAATTTGTTAATTAGTTGTTATTCAACTCTTGGTTGGCTTGTGGTGAACCGATGTCCTAGGTTTAGTTTATTGATATATTTTCGTGTTTAATTTCTTCCTTATTAGTAATTAGTCTATTGGTTAGAAACCAATTCAAAGGCCTTTTACAGCAAAATAGCTTTTTAGAGTTAGTGGAATTTCCTTACTTCCTTGTGGATTCGATCCCTACTTCCCAATCTACATTAGGGAGTTGTAGGTTATTTTTTATAGGTATACAACTGTCCCTTTCAGTTAATCAAGAATTGATTTCAAGTTATTACAATTCAGGTTTCTTTCGGTGATTTCTTTCTTTTATCCTTTTCAGTTCTTTTTAGTTTTTTTAGTTTTTGTTTTAGTTGTTGTTTTCTAGTTTAGTTTAATTTTCTTTGTTAGTTTGGTTTATTACATTAATTTTCTAGTAATTAGCTTTAGTTTTAATTTATTGTTAATTTAGTTATGTTTATCATCATGTTAGTCAAATTTATTTTTGCTGTTTTTTTTTCATAATCATGTGTGAGTAGTTTTCTTTTCTAGGGCTAGGGGATCTATGAACATGTTATGAATTATTTTTATGTTCGTTAAACAATTCTTAATTATTAGTTGAATTCCTATTATTGACTACTATTGATTGCAATTAAATTGTGGCCAGATTTAGTTTTGAGTTAGGTAATTGTCGAAATCGAGGCTAAGAGGTAAGGTTACCACAATAAGATCACTGAATAATAGGCAAAAACGAATTTATGCGAGCGAGAGCCAGTAAAGGAGTTTTGAGGGATTTTAAGATCGAGACAATTAGTGAGCTCTAGATCAATGAAAGTTAGTGAATCAATTAATTAATGTTTTATGAGTTTGTTGATTGTTCATAGTGAACCGACCTCCCTAGGTTTCCATTATTAGAGTTTAATTCGCAATTTTCTCGTTATTTTCCTTAGTTTTAGTTCTTCATTGTTTTTCTTTAGTTTTTAGTAGTTTAATTAGAATTTCCACAAAGGCTCATTACACTATTTAGACTCTTTACAACTAATAGGAATTAATCGCTTCCATGAGGATTTGATCCCTACTTCCCTAGCTATATTAATTTGTGTTGTTAGGTTATTTTTGAGAGGTTTGCGACAACTTGCATCAATCATCAAACATGCGATTCCAGAATCATTCAAGGGCACTTCATCATAATTAAAGGACATCAAATTGTTTCTTGTTGAAATCAAAAGGTCGAAAATAATTACTCTTTTGAGTACTCTTATATCGTCAAAGAATAAAGAAACAAGGAACATAAAGTAAAGAAATAAGGGTAAGGATGTGGTATTAAAGCTACAAAAGAAGCATCATAAGGAAGAAATTAAGGTTTGAAATTAGGATTTTTAGTGCTTCTATTGTGGTAGGAAAAGTCATAGGAAGAACCAATGTGTAGAATGCCACGCATGACTTGCATATAATGTTATGTTTCTTTCTTTTTTCTGTATACAGGTAAATTAAAATTTGGTACCTGAACATATGCTGGCTAGAATTTGGTGCTACTACTCACATAAGTGTGTTTATGTAAGGTTATCTGGACTATCAAAAGACAAGTGATGGTGAAAGATACATCTATGTGGTGATGGCAAGACAATTATAAATAGACAATTAGGGTTATGGTCCCCAAGGGAGACGTTTATACAATAGGCTCTCAACTGCATCCCGTCAATAGAGATGAAATCCTGTTGAGTGTAACTACTAGAAGACTTAAACCCATAAGAAACTCGATTAAACACTATTCATGGATTCAGGTACGCTTCCGTATAAAATCTTTACCAGATAATTTAGTATGGAGATTAAAGTTTACAGCAGAACTAAATCTCATAGGTTGAAGTAAAACATTATTTACGAATACATCACAACAGCCAAAATAATGATCACATATCATAAAAAACAAATTGTTCAAGTAAAATTGTACTTGCACAAATTAAAAAGTTCAAGCCAAAATAAATAAGAAATAAAAGCATTTAAAAAGAAATTAATGTTATAAAACTAACGTAAAGATAAGGTAAGAGAGAAATAAAAGAGAGAATATTAGAGAGAAGATATTCTATATTATTTTTCTTATTATCTTTCAATAAAGGGGATACATATATATATACACTCATATAATAGGTATTCCAAAAGCCTATGTACTTGAAAAGACAAGGGATAAAATCTAGATTATTTAAGAAGCATAAGTAACATGAAATGCCTTGGTAAACAAAAGGTCAATGGACATCCACAAAATTAATACCTTGTATCACATAACACTCCCCCTTGGATGTCCATTACATGAAACAATGCCTCATTAAAACCTTACAAGGAAAAACCCTGGTAAAGGAAAAAGAGTACATTATTTCATAATGTGCATGAGATGATGTTGCCTCATTAAAAACCTTACTAGGAAAACCCAATGTGGGACGAAACCATGGTTAAGGAAAAAAAGAGTACAGCGTGCATTAACTCCCCCTCATTGAAACACCAGTTGAGAACTTTGAGATGATGCATTCCAACTTTATGAAGTAGCTTATTGAATGTAGCAATTGAAAGAGCCTCAGTCAACAAATCTGCTAATTTCTCACTTGACTGAACCTTTTGAACTTTTACAACGCCATTTTGTACATCATAAGTGTAGAAAGCTTTGGTAAGATGTGTTTCGCATTTGTAGTAAAATATCATTGATCCTTCTTAACTGGACTTGAATCTTTGAATCTTCACTTGAACTTGAGGTGTCTTTGTACTTGTGGAAATAATACAAGTGTTTACCATTATTTTTGTTTCTAATCGTCTTAACTATTAGATGTATACCTACTTCTGGAGATCTTATATTGTACAAAAAATTGATCTCTAATTGATCAGACATTATAGCAATACTTCAGGTTTCGGTATTCAATTTCATTAAAAATGTAATTACATATATATGTTGCCTTGGTTCTTTTGAACCATAAGTATATTATTCTCACTTATTGATATTTCAGTGTTGTTCTTTATTTAGAAACTTCATTTTATATGAGAGTTTTCCAATGAATACAAAGAGTAACTTATTCTTACATGCTCAAACTTCAGGTTGAGATGTTAATAATTTAGTCGTCAATACTCTTCAGGAGTTTAACAATATCAACACTGTCATTTTTCTTAACATAGAATTTGAAGGGTTAAATATTTGAATATGTTGTATATAATTTATGCATGATTCATAACATGCAATTAGATCATCATCATGTAAAATCTCTTCACAATGAAGTATAAATATCCTCAGGTAAATCTCCATCATAATTGTAAGCTTGTTTTACTATACTTTCGATAAAGTCTCATGTACAATATTCATTGTACGTATAACAACTAGTGAATGCAAAATGTAATGTAGAATATTAAACAAAATTTATGAAAGTAATAAAACATATAATTAAATCCTATATATGCAATGAGTAATCTATTTTATATATGACTTACACATGCACATGAATGCAAGACTCAAAATGTAAGACATTGTACACTGTGGATTTAATATCCATGTTTTGTTGGATTTCTAATCCATGACAAGCTTGTGATCATCATTCATGTTTCATTGGACTTATGGTCCATGATAAACTTTTGAACATCATCAATGTCGACATCAAAGTGGACGTTTGTAGTAGATCTCTTATTATCAAGTCCACTCCTTTCTGCATATGCATATTGTTTTTCGGTTCCAATATAACATAACATTAGCACAATATTTTTCAAGATAAATTTACATGCTATTCTCACAATGATATCTGAATACATTTGTCCTTGGTACCATTATTACTTTTCTTATGTCATAAGAAATCTATTAAAATTCAGATATCTATACCACTTTTCTACTTCTGGGGTATTTCAAAACACTATTACACTTTTGAAAAGTGTCAACTGCACTATCTTGCCATAAATACATCTTTATGTAGGAACCGATCATATAACATACACTTCAGGTGTAGTGATTTAAGTATTGGCAAGATCTATACCAATGTATACACGTAATATCATTACCACTATGGCCAAAATGTATCGTTGTATGCCTCTGAATGGATCATAGCAGTAGACAAATCAAATCATAGATGTGCAACATATAGACAAAAGTTGGCATATAATTTTTCAAAGTACCATTACAGGGATCATCAATTTTGCGATTTTGTCGATTCATAATAATTCTTCTCTCCTAAAGTTGGTAAAATATCTATTTTTTAGGGGCATCAAATTATATACAACTTAGTATAAATCATTTCTTTCATTATCCTTTAATGTACATCGCACATGCATCTATGTATAATTCTTTCATACTTTTTTGCTCTTCAGGAGATCAATATCATCGGGGAGATATGTATTGTGCAGTTGTCTCTCATCTTTTCTTATTCTTTTGTGCTGACATATAATAGCCCCAAACAAGAGAAATTGTTATACAAATATATACTTGCTTGTAATTTCAAGGTGGTGATCTTCAAGATCACTAGAAACCTTGATAGTATGATACTAATTACTCAAAAATTCTACACACAACTTGGATTTAGTGAGCTTCTGATCACCTAACATTTGACAATAGAATTTATTCTAGTGAACTTTTGGTCACATATTATGCTTTTGTATAAAATTTTATTGAAAACCAATATTTCATCTCTTGAAAGCTTCTTCAACACAAATCATTACAAAAACACAATTTGCATATAACTCAATCTCATTGTTATGACTTGCCATTCAATTCATTATATATATATTACATTGAGAGAGTGTCAGCACATTATGAAACTTCAAGTTTCTACATAACAGGTATCTTTTAAACCTGGATGGCCTATCTAATAATCACATCAAATCACTTTTCCAAATGTAAATTCTGGTTAATTTCCGAACGACACTAGTGATCACTTTATTAGATATACTACTTTATGCATGGCCATGAATATGAATATGGATATATGAAGTGATATATTAATAATAATAACATGTACTTCTTTAATTTCTTTATTTGGTAAGACAATCAACTAATACTTAATCTAATAATAACTCATATTCTGCTGGAGTATTTAGTAAAATCTTGATACATGCTAACCTTGTTGGATATTATATACTCTTCTGGAGTACTTTATGTAATCATGGTATATGTTGATTTTACTAGCCATAATCTTTTTAGAAGCTCCACCAAATTTGTTAATATCTTGAATTTGTCATTACCAATTGTTGCTTCTTTCCTTTTCCTAAGATACTTTTTAATATATCCTATTGGACTAACACATACGCTTCAGGCGTGCTCTAAGTTTATTAGCAACAATTAATCTTATCCTTTTTGGAAACCAATTTTAATTAGCTCATTTACAATTGGTAAATAGTTAATGAATTTATTCATATCCATCTTCAGGATGGTATGATTCGAAATATATAATGATTCATGTGCAAGGATTATTAAAAAAAATGACATAAATCTCCCCCTAATCCTTGCATATAGGGATATGAAATTAATCCATCAACCTTTAAATATCTTATACCTCTTAACTCTTAAATTATTTTGGCAATGTCATGTATCAAGTACATTAAGTTAATTCTCTTGCCCAAATATATCAATCTATATATTGGAAAATCCTTAAAAAGAAGGGCATAATGTGTATATATTTCAAGTGAGTTCTCACAATGTCATTTTCTATTTTTTCAATAAAAACATTCTAGCTAAAATGAATATTATATATGTATGCTTGTTTAGAATTCTAATTAATTTTTACATAAAAAATAGCAAGAAACCATTATCATTTGACATTCTTGCTACCCTTTCCATCATATAGTCTCTCATTCACTTCTGGGAATGAGTATATCTAGTTGGTTGTGAATTAAAAATTATAATCAAGATTTTATTCTATAATATCCACCGAAATATGTCAATTATTCAAAATCATTTTTTATAATATTGGTATGACAAAGTGTTATATAGCATGCATAATTCTATAAATACTATGGCTATGTCAGTTATTCTATACATTTCATTTGTGCAAGAGATCATATTATAAAAACTAGGCTATCAAGCTACCTTTCACAAAAAGAGTAGAATATCAACAAGAATAATAAAAATAAGGTAAAAGATAATATATCAAGCAATGAGTAATATGCGACTAAAACTAAGATAGCTAGAATTCAAGAATATTTTGGGAGTACACAAATTGAACACTATCATGTACGGAGTAGTAATTAACCTTACTTCAACAAAAGATAAGCAGGTTGCATTGGAGCAACATAGATAAATTTCATTATTATTATCAATAAAATTTGTGCAATAGGAGACAAGTATAATGAAATATGAATGGGTTTGATGTTACGATGTATATTCAATAGGTTTGATGTTACACTATATATATTTAATTAATAGGTTTGATGTTAAATTGTACATTTAGTAGCTAGGTTATTACTCTTTATAATAAAGTTGAATAAATTTTTGCCTTTATCATACCTTTGGTCAAGAAGATTAAAAAACAAAAGAGGTGTTACAAACTTTGTGATTTATGAGAGTTGTCTAACTACTCAAATATATAGTTATTGTAATTGAAGTCTAAAATACAAAAGATAAAACAAAAATAGTCAAAATTCAAGACTAATAGTACTACGTATGAGATAATATTTCTCCATGTTATCAATTTATTTGATTAATACCAATCTCATACTTCGTATGATACGAAACAAGATGATAACTTTGAAGGTTTGTTGATGGCTTCTAAGAATGATGCAAGTATGGGGGAAATAATGGCTTATGGGGATTCAAGGCTTTTGGGATCTTCAAAGACATCATCATGGGTGTGTATGGTGACACACGAAAATACTTGATCATTGAAGCAAAGGAAAGAATGGTGGAATTAGGGGAATAAGATGGTTTTGCCTATGAGTTTTTCCCACTTCACTTGATAGAATTTTTCCCACTTCACTTGATAGGGTTTTCTCATTTTTGGCATTAAGTCTTTTTATTCTTGAGTGGCTTAATCATCATTTACATCCTTAAACACATGAAGAATGAATTCTTGAAAGTTTCTTGATTAAAAGATTGAATCTTGAAAGGTTTCTTGAAGATTTGAAGAAAAAGTCACAAGATAGCGCAAATTTGGACTGTTTGTTCTTGCGTCAATTTTAACGTTTTTTTTTTTTGGGTGATTTGGGTAAATCTGATTTTTGTGTAATTCTGGTTGTAATTTGTTGTTTATCTCGATTAGCAAGGCAAGAATAAGTTTGTTAGGATATTTTTCAGATTAGATAGAGTTTGTTAGGATATTTTAGCAAGTTGCATGACATGCGGTGATGATGTGGCATCCTTATCTTGTGAGTCATTGATGAGTCACTAGATTAGGGTGAATTTTCCTAATGTTGTGCATGTAAAATTATCTTAGTTTAGTTAGGATTTGTTGATGATTATGACTATAAATAATCTCAACATTAGCTTGTAAAGATTCAGATTAGTGAATTCAATAAACATTGATTATTTAAGTTTGCTTGTTTTCTACAAAACAAATAAAACCGAAAGTGAGGAAAATTTTCGAGTGTGTGAAATTTTCGAGCACTTTGTGAGAGTTGGTGCTTAGGCTTTAGACTCTTGTGAGGATAGTTTTAGGAATTGAGGGTGCTTTGCTTTAATCAATTCATAAAATTGTTCGACCTAGATCGTTTTTCTCGGTGCTTAGCTATAGAGAAAACCGAACTAGTTTATATCTTTATTATGAGTGGAGATTTTTATTATCAATATTCACATCAACTTTTGGTGCTCTCATTGAGAGGACATTAATCCTCAAGGTTATTGGTATCAATTTGATTGTTGAAACAACAATAATCATGTCACCTGATGATGTAAATACTCCTAAGTTCACCACGGAGGAGTTACGCAAAGACATCGAAGAACTAAAGGCTATGTTTAAGGCCACCATGAAAGACTTTGCCGAAAAATTAAAATCACAAAGCAAGTCTAAGGGTGAAAGTAAAAGGGAGACGGATTCTAGTTCTGATGATGAGCAAGTAAGCTCAAGGAGTGCACGAAAAACTAGGAAATAATATTCATCAAGTTCTAGTAATGAAGAGTCTATGAATAGGCGCAGAAAGAAGGAAAGGCCTAAAGATGATGATCGCAATCTTAAACTGGATATTCCTGAATTCTGTGGAAGTTTTGATCCTGAAAAATTCTTGGATTGGCTAAGAAGGATTGAACGAATCTTTAAATATAAAGAGTATGATGATCGAAAATCATACAAGATTGCAGAATTAAAATTGACAGGCTTGGCTAGCTTGTGGCTTAAAGGTATGCAAAAGAAAAGAAAGAAGGATGGGAAGTCCAAAGTAGCCACTTGGACGAAATTAAAGAAGGAGATGAGGAGACGTTTTGTTCCTCAAGATTACGAGCAAAAGTAACTTCATAAAGATGCATACTTTAAGGCAAGATCGGAAATCAGTTGAAGAATATACATCTGAATTCCTCAATTTGATCACCATCTGCGATCTTGAAGAAAAGGAGGATCATCAAGTTGCTCGCTATGTTGCTGGTCTAGATGAAAGAATAAGGGAACAGGTGGAATTACAACCTTATTGGACCTTTGATGAAGTTTGCAAGGTTGCATCTAGGGTTGAGAAGCAATTTTCGAAAAGACCAAGTACTTTTTCGAAACCCTTTGTGAGGAAAGAAGGTGCCATTGTTTCATTTAAACAAAATTTCAATTCCACTTCAAAAACCCCTCCATATATCAAGGATAAAGGCTCTGCTACTAAGCCTCCACCCCCTGATCAACGCACATGTTTCAAGTGCAAGGGTCAAGGCCATATCGACAAGGATTGTCCTCATTCAAGGGTTCATACTACTCGAAATTGGGCAAATGATGAAAACTTTGAAGAAGAGGAGAATGAGCAACAGGAGGATGGCGGAAATTATGATACTTAGGAAGAGGAGATTGAGGAAATTGCTCCTGAGATGCATGGCCAAAGTTTAGTCCTCCGAAGGGTTTTTCAATATAAAGTTGCGCCACCTACAGAGAATCAGAGGGATAAAATTTTCATCCCCGGGTGCAATGTTTTAGGGAGATTATGTGATCTGATAATTGATTCAAGTAGTTGCACTAATGTAGTCTCCACAGTATTGTTCAACAAATTGGAGATTCCTACCACAGAACACCCTCAACCGTACAAGTTACATTGGCTCAGTAACACAAGTGACGTCAAGTTAAACAAACAGGCTCTGGTTAGTTTCAAGATTGGGAATTTCGAGGATCAGGTGCTCTGTGATGTGTGTCCTATGGATGCGTGCCACATATTGCTTGGAAGACCGTGGCAATATGATAGATTCGTATAGTTTGATAGGAGAACAAACATATACATCATTAGGAAACAGGCACAAGGAAAACCAGTTGCGCTGAAACCTTTAGAAAGTTCGAAATTTTCGAAAGATGTGAGCAATAAGAAGGGTGTTTTGTTGATTAATGAGAAAGTCATGGTGCAAGAGGTAAAGAATTGTGAGAAGTTCTATGTGTTGATGGCTAAGGAAGTGCAAGAGAAAGCAACGAGCATCCCTCGTGAGTTGCGCCCCTTGTTGCACGAATTTCAAGACATATTTCCTGAAGAATTTCCACCAGGGTTGCCACCCATTAGAGGAGTCGAACATCAGATTGATTTAGTTCCTGGAGCTCAAATTCCTAATAAACCAGCTTACAGGTGCAATCCAAAAGAAACAAAAGAAATTCAAAGACAGATTGAAGAGTTGATGGCAAGAGGATATGTTAGGGAAAGCATGAGTCCATGTGCAGTGCCAACATTGATTGTTCCTCAAAAGGATGGATCATGGAGAATGTGCATTGATTCTAGGGCTGTGAATAACATCACCATCAAATACAAGTTTCCTATTACTCGATTGGATGATTTATTGGATGAATTGTTTGGCTCACAAGTATTTACCAAGATTGATTTGAGGAGTGGTTACCACCAAATCAGAATGAAGGAGGGTGATGAATGGAAAACAGGGTTCAAAACTAAACTAGGACTCTATGAATGGTTAGTTATGCCTTTTGGACTTACTAATGCTCCTAGTATTTTTATGAGATTGATGAATGAAGTTTTGAAGCCTTTCATTGGAAAGTTTGTGGTTGTATACTTGGATGATATATTGGTATATAGTGCAAGTGTGGAAGATCATCTGCAGCATCTAACAGAAGTGTTCGAAACTCTGAGAAAGCAAAAGTTGTATGCTAAGCTCGAAAAGTGCTCGTTTATGGTCCCAAGTGTGACGTTCTTAGGTTACATTGTTTCTAAGGATGGTGTTTCAGTTGATCCTTCAAAGGTGGAAGCTATTAAATCATGGCCAGTTCCGAAATCTGTGACTGAGGTGAGTGCTTTTCATGGTTTAGCTTCTTCCTATAGAAGATTTGTGAAGAATTTCTCTTCTGTAGTAGCACCTATGACCGAGTGTATCAAAAAGAACAAAGAGAATTTTGAATGGACCAAGGATGCGCAAAAGGCATTCGGGTTGGTGAAGAAATAGCTTTATCAAGCTCCTATCTTATCTTTGCCAGATTTTTTGAAACCTTTTGAAGTTGAGACAGATGCTAGTGGCGTGGGGATTGGTGCAGTGTTGGTTCAAGATAAACGGCCTATATCTTATTTCAGTGAAAAATTGAATGGAGCACGGTTGAATTACTCTACCTATGACAAAGAATTCTATGCTATTGTTTGAGCATTGGATCATTGGAGTCATTATCTGCGTCCAAGTCAGTTTATATTGCATTCTGATCATGAGGCTTTGAAGCATATCAATGGCCAACATAAACACAATCCAAGACATGCTAAGTGGGTTGAATTTTGCAATCTTTTCACTTTTCATCAGAGTACAAAGAAGGTAAAATCTAATGTGGTTGCTGATGCTTTATCAAGGAGGTATGCTTTAATTGGTGTCCTTAATTTCAAATTGCTTGGTTTGGAGTTGATTACATAATATTACGAGCAAGATGGAGATTTTGGACCTATTTATTCACAAATGTCGAAGGGTTCAATAGGATCTTATGTGCTACATGATGGATCCTTATTCAAAAGGAATCTACTTTGTATTCCTAAGTGCAGTATTCGTGAATTGCTAGTCAGAGAAGCACATGGGGGCGGAATTGGTATTACAAAGACATTGACAATGTTGCAAGAGCATTTTTATTGGCCTAGAATGATTGCTGATGTGGAAGCACTAATATCACAATGTGTTGTTTGTCAAAAAGCCAAAGCATCCTTCTATCAAGGATTCTACACACCATTGCCAGTGCCAAAAGCTCCTTGCACTACAAGAAAACGGGAAAATAGCGACGGATTTTTGCGACGGAAGTCCATTTGTTTGCGGTGGAAATAGCCGTCGCAAAAAAGTGACAAACCAAAACAAATGAGCAAATGTTTTTTGCGACGGAATTATATTTTTGCGACGGAATAATCCCTCACAAATAATTCCGTCGCCAATTCCCTCGCAAAAAATCGACAAACCCTTATGTTATTTTGTGGCCAAAAAATTAAACTAACACAACCACCCAAACCACTCCCTTCTCACTTCTCCTCTTCCCAAACCGCCGTTCTCCTTGTTCGCCATTCTCCTTCTTCGCCACCCAAAAACCCTTCTCTTTGTTCTTCTTCGCCAAAAAAGTAAACCCTTAAACCCGTTTCTCCTCCCTTCCGGCAAGGACCGCGACTCCGCTCCTTCCCTTCTTCCGGCGGCCTATTTAGGTAAATTTTATTCAAAGTTTCTATTATTATAATTCGAATTTCAATATTCAAATTACTGAAGTTTGTTCCTCTTCCGTACTATTATTATGCTGCTACTTCTTCCGTCCTTGAAGCAATTACAACCCTTATTGTTCTCCACCATCGTCACTTACAGATCTAGGTTAGTCGGTTTTCATCTTGTGTTCTTCATTTCTTTTTCATCTCGTATATTTTGAGTATAGGATTTTATTTTATGGGTTTAATTTTGCCTATATGAGAAGCATTCATAGTTTAGTTTCGATTTTTTCACCTCAATTGCGTTCGTTATTTTTGCTATATTTTCTGGGTATGTGACATAAAACTAATTTCGCTTTTTATTTCAGTAATTGAGTTTTTTTTATCCTGCAGAATCTTTTTTTTTCCAGTTATTTGAAGTTCTGGGCTGATTATTGGAGTCTTGGTATTCATATTCAGCTCCATTAGGTATGTTTTTCATGTTGTTCATATCAATTTCGAACTTTCAACTATACGGAAAACTTTATTTGGTCAATGTTTTTGTTTTCTCTTTATTTGGCTGATTATTCAATTTTACTGAAGTCTGTTCGATTTATTAAAAATTACTGAAGTTTAATTTGTAGATGAATTGTGTAATAAACATGATACATTTACGATTCCTATATCTAGTTTTAGTAGTATAGACTGAGTAGAGTAAACGTTGTATTTTGTCGAATAGCCTTCGTTTTGATTTAGTATACAAAATCACTCATCTCTGCATTCTAGTGCCTCATNGCCTCAAGGTGTGAACAGTCTGCTGGGCTTGCGCAGTTTGGCGTAGCTTGCATAGATGCATAGTATCCACCAGATTTGCACAGCGTGACTGAGTAGAGTAAACGTTGTATTTTGTCGAATGTTACTATTGATCATTCATTCTTTCTTTGGAATTTGAGTCATCCTAGCCTATTCTGTGTATCGAATTTGACTATGTTAAATTTCAGAATCTATGTGGTTTGTGTTAGCAAATTAGTCTGCCTTGGTAATTTTGGATTCTAAAACTGCCCAGCTTCAGCACGAAGGAATTACAGGTATCTCAATTGGCTGCTTGCTTTACAGTTTACACAGACTTTGTAATTTCGGATAGTCTGATTTATCTGAGAGATTTTTTATCTGTTTTTTACTCTAGCATCTCAGATTTGAACTTCATTTATCTGTTGTTAAGTTAATCTGAAGACCTCCATATATTGTGTTCACTGCTCAGTTGATGAATTCTAATCTTTATAGTTTGTATTAGTTAACACACCAATAATTGCTACCTCCATTAAAGGGTCCCTTTAAGTATGGAATACTTTAGTCTCCACCTCTTTACATTACATTTAACAATTTAATTTTAGTATTATTATATTATTATACTATGTACTTATCTTTCTTAATTCTCTTCCTTTTGGTAATTATTGTTTATTAAATGCTCCCAATTCTCTATATATGGGCCACATCTATGTCACTCCACATGACATTATTAGTTATAAAATCTATAGTTTATGACCAAATAATTTGATTTATCTATCATTTTTCAACACCTGCATTGTTGTAGGCTCAGTGATCAAGTAGAATGCTCTTTGGATATCAAACACTAGAAAAAGATGGAAGATCACGAAGAAGCATCAACCTCTCTTCTGCACTTCGACGACATGAGGATCAACAAGAAGATCCCGCCCAGGTGACACCTATAATTTAGTATATACAGTCTACATCATCCTAGGAACTGGTTACCTCATCCCACGGAATGCATTTATCACTGCTGTTGATTACTTCCAGTATCTCTACCCTGATCGCAGCATTGACTGTACTTTCTCTATAGTTTCTCAGCTGGTTACGCTCTTTACTGTCTTGCTTCTCATCCTCTGTTTTCATAAGTCCTCATACGTTCGCGTCAACTTGGCTTGGGCCTCTTCTTGTTGGCCCTCTTGGTGGTTCCTCTTATGGATGTTTTTTTATCTAATGGGCTGAAGTAAGCTTTATATTGGGTTTTATATCACTGTTAGGGCTGTGGGTTTGTCTGCTTTTGCTAATGGGCTAGTCCGAGCTAGCCTTATTGGGTCTACCGGAGAGTTGTCGGACCACTATGTGCAGGCTCTTTTTTCTGGCAATGATGCTTCAGGTAATTGACTTGTTTCCTCCATTTATAAGAAAAACCAGCATTATGTTTTGCTCTTTATTTTAATTTTAATGTATTTCAGAAAACCAATCAAGTATAGGTTTAGTCTTCTAGAGTTGACTTTTCGCACTGCTATGATTGTTTTTGATTTAATTATGCTGTTCTTAGCCCTGCATGATTGTTGAACTTGAGTTGCATCTGTACATTGATTGTCTGTAGGAGTCCTTGCTTCACTTTTGAGGGTCTTCAACAAAGCCATGTATCCACAAGATCCCCAAGCTAAGGCTTGAGGACTAGTGTGATCCTCTACCTTGTTGTTGGAATTGTTTATTTGTATTGTCGTATATAATGTGGCGCATAGACTTCTTGTTATCAAGTTCTACAATAATATGAGAGCACAAACTGCTAAACTTGAGAAAGAATCTGACAAATCCCATTCTTTTTTCTTTCTTGTTTGTTTCAGCCTGGAAGTGCAGGAAGTTTCCACAGGCATATAGCAGCATCGCTGTTGCGAAACCATCGATCAGTTAACAGAAATGGCCGTGAAATCCAACCAGTGTATCCTACAAGTTATGACAGTTCTATGGAGGTGTGTGCTCTTATCCCTTTATATCTTTGCCTTGGCTTATCTTAGTTGCACAGGATTTATTAATGGATGGTACTATGAGGATCCTCACAATACACTAGTAAGTTGAAAACTTGAAATCGCCATTTTGTTTTTATTTCCTTTATCTGTGAACTGTGTTGATCTTTGTACCTCGACTAGTGAGATAATATGCTTGATAATTTGCTGCAAGTATGTTGTAAAACTTTGTGCAAAGAAGTTGACTAAACTGTTAAAGAGGCTCAGGCAGAATCAAAGTAGCGTACGAAGTATTGTGGGATGACAATATTAGTATGTTGCAGGTAAATTGGATACAAGATCATGTTTTCATAGGAGTTTAGCACTCGAAAAGGGTTGGCATATTGCTGGCATTTTTCACCGGCTCAAGATTTTATTCGCAATTTACCCACATATGGTCATGATCTTCATGAAATGTTGATTCCGTAGTTTGTTGATCGAGTTGTTATTTTGTAAGAAATTTAGACTAGCTTTAGAAAATATGAGCTATTTCTACGGCTTTAGCTTACATATCCTTCATGCCTTCCCATCTGATGTTGGTATTGTGCTGGTTTTTGGCTGTTTGTGCAGTGTTGCAGGTTGCTTACTGCTCTTTGAATTGCTGCTTTTGTTGGCTGCTGTGGTTGGATGTTTGACTGGCTCTACAGTTTGTTAGTGGCAGTGCAGTGGAGAGGGTGTAGTTTTTTACAGTCTCTTCATGTGCAGTTTTTAATGGCAGATTAGCAGGCTGGTTTTGTTCTACAGGGTGTAGTTGTTCAAGATTTTGTTCAAGAACTTCAGCACAAGAGTTTGTTTAGTGCTGTTTTCTTGCATTTTATGGTTTTCTTTGGCTGCTGGTGCTGGTTTGTGGTTGGCAGTTTGCTGCATTCTGCTGAGCCGTTTTGGGGCTACTTGTTGCTGCTAGTTTGTGTGCAGTTGTGGGGCTGCTTGTTGCTGCTAGTTTGTAATGCAGTGGACTGTTGCAGTTGGTAAATCTGCAGAATGGTAGTGGAAGTGCAGTGGAGAGGATGCAGTGGTGTGCAGTAAAAATGTTGTTTGTAGGTTCTTGCAGTTTTGGTTGGCTGGTGGACTGATTGTGGTGGTGGGATGTGTTGATGGTTGGTCAAATTCGGCTTTAAGTAGTGCTTGTTTTGTAGCTTGTTTTAGGTGTTTGTTTTTGAGTTGGTTTTTTTTAAGCTTTGGCTTGTTTTGTATAGATGGGTTCCAATTGGTTTTGGCTTGGTTGAGTCAACCTCCCAATAACCAATTTTAGGTTGTACTTGTTTTTTTTCATGATTAATAAAATACTTATATTTAATTTGCACCAAAAAAAAAAACAAATACAAATACAAATAAGCAACCAAAACATAAAAAATGTACAAAAATTGAAACTTTTTTGCGATGGAATATTCCATAGCAAAAGTGCATTGTTATTTTTTTTTTTGTTACTATTTGCGACGGAATTCGTCCGTCTTTTGCGAGGAAATTTTCCGTCGCAAAATTGCCTAACTTTGCTAGGGAATTTTCCATCGCAAATTTGCGAGGGAATTTTTCGTCACAAAATTGCGAGGGAAATTTCCGTCGCAAAATAGCTAACTTTGCGAGGGAATTTTCCGTCGCAAAATAGCTAACTTTGCGAGGGAAATTTTCGTCGCAAACTTCAACAATTCTGTCGCAAATAATTTGCGACGGAAATTCCATCGCATGTTTGGAAATTTGCAACAAAAATTTTAGCGAGGGACATTTTGCGACACAATTACATCGCAAATGGGACTTTGCGACAGAATTTTTTACGTTTGCGACGGAATTTGTCCGTCGCAAAATAGCTGTAATCTTGTAGTGTTGGGATGATATTTCTATGGATTTTATAGTGGGATTGCCTAGAACTGTAAGGCAAAAGGATGCTATAATGGTTCTGGTTGACAGGTTTCCGAAGATAGCTCACTTCATACCTTGCCACAAGACTCATGATGCTATCAATGTTACAGAACTGTATTTTCGAGACATTGCTAGGTTACATGGAGTTACGAAAACAATTGTCAGTGACAGAGACACGAAATTCATGAGCTATTTCTGGAAATCATTGTTGCATTTGATAGGGACGAAATTGCTCTTTAGTACTTCTTATCATCCACAAACAGATGGTCAAACTGAGGTCACAAACAGAACCCTAGGCGTTCTACTTCGTGGTTTGGTGAGTAAGACACAAAAAGATTGGGATTTGAAGTTAGCTCATGCAGAATTTGCTTATAATCGTTCACCTACATATGCAACTAAACATTCACCTTTTGAAGTTGTTTATGGAATCAATCCCAAGCTACCTATTGATTTCGTGGCTATTCCTAAAGGTGAGCTCGTTCACAAAGATGCTTTAGCTAAAATTGAATACATGCAGAAGTTACATGCACAGGTTAGAGCAAGGATTGAGCATGTGAATCAAACACACATACAAGGAAGGAGATTTGGTATTGTTACATCTAAGAAAGGAAAGATTTCCTAATCAAAGGAAAAACAAACTAATGCCTAGGTGTGATGGACCATTCAAAATCGTGAGCAAGATCGGGAACAATGCATATGAACTCGAATTGCCAGGTGAATATGGTGTGCATGCCACGTTCAACATTGGTGATTTGTCTCCTTATGTTCCTGATGATCAACTTCGAGGTTTGAGGACAAACTCTTTTGAAGAAGAGGAGGATGATACGAAACAAGATGATAACTTCGAAGGTTTGTTGATGGCTTCTAAGAATGATGCAAATATGGGGGAAATAATGGCTTATGGGGATTCAAGGCTTTTGGGATCTTCAAAGACATCATCATGGGTGTGTATGGTGACACACGAAAATACTTGATCATTGAAGCAAAGGAAAGAATGGTGGAATTAGGGGAATAAGATGGTTTTGCCTATGAGTTTTTCCCACTTCACTTGATAGGGTTTTCTCATTTTTGGCATTGAGTCTTTTTATTCTTAAAGTGTCTTAATCATCATTTACAGCCTTATACACATGAAGAATGAATTCTTGAAAGTTTCTTGATTAAAAGATTGAATCTTGAAAGGTTTCTTGAAGATTTGAAGAAAAAGTCACAAAATAGCGCAAATTTGGACTGTTTGTTCTTGCGTCAATTTTAACGTTTTTTTTTTTTTGGGTGATTTGGGTAAATCTGATTTTTGTGTAATTCTGGTTGTAATTTGTTGATTTTCTTGATTAGCAAGGTAAGAATAAGTTTGTTAGGATATTTTTCAGATTAGATAGAGTTTGTTAGGATATTTTAGCAAGTTGCATGACATGCAATGATGATGTGGCATTCTTATCTTGTGAGTCATTGATGAGTCACTAGATTAGGGTGAATTTTCCTAATCTTGTGCGTGTAAAATTATCTTAGTTTAGTTAGGATTTGTTGATGATTATGACTATAAATAATCTCAACATTATCTTGTAAAAATTCAGATTAGTGAATTCAATAAACATTGATTGTTTAAGTTTGCTTGTTTTCTACAAAACATATAAAACCGAAAGTGAGGAAAATTTTCGAGTGTGTGAAATTTTTGAACACTTTGTGAGAGTTGGTGCTTAGGCTTTAGACTCTTGTGAGGATAGTTTTAGGAATTAAGGGTGCATTGCTTTAATCAATTCATAAAATTATTCGACCTAGATCGATTTTCTTGGTGCTTGGCTTTAGAGAAAACCGAACTAGTTTATATCTTTGTGAGTGGCGATTTTTATTATCAATATTCACATCATCGTATTTGATGATGACACAACATCTCATATTATTAATATTTTATAATTGCTTATAAAAATTACTTTGCATAAGTCTTTACTCACAAATCGAAGCAACTAATAATATTACTATCACTACTAGAATTGGTATTATTTTTAACGACAAAGATATAATGACATAGTAGAATATTTCATCGATATACCTCTACTCTTACTCTCTTTCTTCTTAAAACCATAATCTCTCTATCATCCACATATAATTTACACAAGTAGGATTAAACTAATTATGGCAATTGAAGAATTTGGGTTCACACACATGGGTCATATTACGTCTATCTCGAATCGTCTTCAATTTCGAAACCAAACAAGGCTTTAATGAATATGAAGATTAATTGACTCTAAATTCCATTGAATATGAAAAATGATAAGAAGGCAATGGGTAAAAAAAATAAAAAAAAAGTATCAGAAAATAAGGTATATATATTTCTTATGTTTAATCTTAATTGGTAATTTAAAATAACAATAACAATAACAATATTAATATCCAATTTAATTGAATAAGCAAAATTTTTAAATATATATATATATATATATATATATAAGATTTTGATGATCACATATTCACATGATTCTTATTTCTAGAAAGAATTTGATGATAATCGTCATGCTCAGAAAAGCAAAATTGAAACCAAAGGGTAATTCGGACATAAGCAATAATATAAAAAACATGAGGTACATCATGTGAAGAATTTAAATTCATGATAAGAAAAGTTAGGCATAATTGGAGTATATGTATTCATACTATATATTAGATCAAAAATTAAGCAGTAAACAAGTAGGAAATATCATGCAAACCTTTTTTTTCCCCCTTTATATGCCATACTCCGTAAGTAAATGGTCGGTGCATCTATCCCATCAAATGCATCACTATTTTGTTCAACCTTGCTCAATCGGTTAGACCCTGGTGCTGATAACGTGTTATAAAACTAACGTAAAGATTAGGTAAGAGAGAAATAAAAGAGAGAATATTAGAGAGAAGATATTCTATATTATTTTTCTTAATATCTTTCAACAAAGGGGATACATATATATATATACACTCATATAATAGGTATTCCAAAAGCCTATGTACTTGAAGGAACAGGGGATAAAATCTAGATTATTTGAGAAGCATAAGTAACATGAAAAGCCTTGGTAAACAAAAGGTCAATGGACATCCACAATATTAATACCTTGTATTACATAACAATTAAATAATTCACGAACAATCAAAAATTGATTGCTTATTGAGTGCTTCTTGATAGACATACGCTCAAAATCATCTTGATAGTCAATATGATCAAATGATATATTTCTGATAATTTATTTGGGAAATTGACTAAGATCTGCCATTGCTTTTATTACTAAAAACAACAACAACAAAAGAAAACAAAATAAACAAAAAAAAGAAAAAAAAGAAAAAAAACTAATTGAAGATCAAAGAGAAAATGGGTTTTGGCGGTGGAGTGATGGATCCGTCGTCGTCGTGTGAATGACTAAGAGAGAAACAGAAGGTTGTCGGTTGCTATGGGTGGAGGATCGCTGCATTGGCAAGCAGGCGCTGAGTCGTCCTTCCGAGCTACTTCCCCAAAATTGTGCGAGGACAAATCTCCTCACGTATTTATCAAAGAAACGGGGTTTTGGGATACCTGCATTAGTCACGCTCACGGGAGTGCAGCCTTGGTGTGGATAAATGTGAACATAGGTGCTCGTGATAAATTTGCGTCAAAAGTGAGTGTTGCCAACACATCTTTTAGGGTAAAGCACGCACACCCAACTATTTCCAGTACGTTGGAGGAACAGAAAATGATTCATGCCCGATTTAGATACCAGAGACTGAATTTGGGAGCAAAGGTAAGGATATCAGTTTCGGTACCTCATCTGCCCTTGTGTAGCGGCCTCTTACATGGAAGTTAGCATTGTTGGTTGAATCTTCGGTTGCCTAGTTATTTCTGGTGTAACCTAGCCTTACTTGCACATAGAGATTGCTATGTTGGTTGTTAATGGGCATATAGTATCTTATAGTGACCACTTTGTTTTATGCAGGTTTATTTATTTGTCGGTTTACCTAAATCATCTTATTTAGGCGTGACTACACATACTAGTCTTTTATTAAATCCTATGTACTAATGAGATGCAATGGTTTTGTATACCATTTTAAGGAAGCGAAAGAGTTATAAGGATGAAATGCTCATGAAATGCATGGTTTATTTGTATGATTAGACATATGTATACAAAAAGAAGGGGAATGGAGAACCTAGATCATGATACTATAAAATGCCACAAAGTAAATAGCTAAGCATGATACTAGAAAAGCTATAAAACCATGAGATAGTACATGCACATTAAAAAGTCATGAAATAAAGAAACTTAAACATATACTAAAAAAGAAAACCATTTATCAAACCTATGCAGGATTTCTAAAATAATTTTAAGACATTTGAACATGTATTATTGGGAATCATAAACATGAAAGTTAGGGAAAAAATAAAAATCAATGCGGTATAACATGCATGAAACAATACAAAGAATCAGATCCTAACATGATACTAAGTGAAGAAGTAAAAAGAAAACATGCATAATAAAAAAAAAAATACAGGATTAAAAGGCCACAAAAATCTATTGGAAATAATGCTAATAATTTAGAGAATTAAAAAAGAAGAACACTTAAAAAAGAATCATGCAAAACGAAGCTCTAGAGAAGAAGATATGTATAAAATAATAAACTGAAAGAATTACATTTTGTAAAGTGGAATGAGCATTAGTCGGAGAATGAGCTCAGAAAATTACCTTGGGTATGCGTTCTCCAATACCTTAGAAATACCCACGAGCAATCCCGAACCCAAAAGCTTTCGTGAGCACCGAAAAAACGAGACCTTCAAAGTTGCCTTGCCCAGTTTTAGATCTTAAGCCGAACCTTAGACTTAAAAATGGTATTGCGGAAAAAGTACTTAGAGATCTACTTTTATATTTTTATATATAATCCCTCCGTTTTTTTTAGTTGCAAAAAATAGGTATTTTTTGTGAGAGATAAAATATTCATTTGTTGCAACAAAAAAACGGAGGTAATACAAAGTAATGAATGTGGTAGGAGGCTTGTGTTAAAAATTCTGAAGCAAACTCGAAATAGGGTATGCTTGTGTTAAAATTTTCATTTGTACAAAGTAATGAATGATGGTTTGAAGGGACGGTGGTCGGAATGTTTATCATAGAGAAAAGAGAAATGCAAGTGTGTATGCTAAATGTTGTTGATGATAATTGATAATTAACTGATGCCTCTTGTTCAGAAATTGTACCTATTTATTTGAAATACACGTGGCGCAGAGGGAGACTTGCGCTATGGTGTAGATGGCCATGCGGTGGCTACACCATGACGCAGGTGACCTCTTGCGCCATGACACAAATGGATCGTGGGTTAGTGGGTAACTTTCATGATGTCTGTGCCATAACGCAAGGGCTAGCTTGTTCCTTAACTGTAACACCCCATATTTTTCGTATTTTATACGTATGTTTTTAATATTTTTATTGAGAAATTAAGTTCAATAAAAATATTAATGAAAGGAAATTTAAATAAATTTTAATCAAAGTAATTATTTTATGTTTATAAATAATTAATATTTCATGTTATTTTAAGTTTTATTAAATACTTTGACAGGTTTCTAAAAATAGAATTTTTAGAATTTCCTAAATTGTTTTAAAATAAGGGCATAAAAGTAATTTCAAACATTAAGGGTATGTATGTAATTGCACCAAATCCTACTTTAGGGCCTATAAATAACCCTTAAAATCCAAATTTTCAGATTAAATTTGCAAACTTAGAGTTTTAGGATTTCAAAATTTTTGAGAGAAAAAAAAAAGACAAAAAAAGGGAGGAGATTTCCGAAATAAAAAAAAAAAAAAAGAAAAAGAAAAACTTGTGTCGTTGGTGTTCTTCGTTGTCCGCGTCTTCTTCTTCGTCCACCCAGCTCGCCGGCGCCACCGCTGCACCCGCCGGCCACCACTTGCGCCGACGACCTCCTCCCCCTCTTTGGTATATTCGAACTCTTCTAAAAAAAATTCTTCTCCTTTTCTTTTTAATTCAATCTTGCAAATTTCATGTTTAAAATTATGATTTATCATGTTTCTATAGTTTTAATCATGTTTTCATAAAGTTATGATTTAGTTTAAAGTATGAATTTATTTGATTGATCATGAAATTTCAAATTAGGGTTTACGAAATTATGAAATTCATGATTTTAGGGCTTTTAATGATTTAAACTTCAATATTATGATCATGAATTGTTGTAGGATAAATTTATGATGTTTTTATGAAGTTTAGATTGATTTTAAAGAGTTTTAAAGCTAGTTTATATTGCTGTCCAAATTTTATAATCATGAAAATCAATGGCATAAATATTATGAACATGTTTTATTTTATGAAAACTTATTCTAAAGCATAGATTTGATTCATGATGATAATAGTAGGTTGTAAAAGAGTTTTTTGATGGATTTATGATGTTTAGATGTGTTTTTAAGGAGTTTTGAATGAAGAAATAAAGCTGTAAATTTTTATTAACACATGTTTATGCCTAATAAAAATAGTAGCATGTGACATAGTAAGTTATAATTATTTTTAATGCATCTAAGTATTGTATATTGAACTTAGGACATGACTATAGTGTGCTACGATCAAAATATGATATTTAGAAAGGTTTTAAAGTGCTTTAGGGAATTTTACAAAGCTGCCATTTTTGGAAAAGTACCGAAAATCAAGTATTTTGCAATGAAAAAAATAAAATAAAGTATGGAATTGAATAGAGACCATATAGGGAATGTTTTGGACAAGTTTCCAATGTAGAAAGTTAGTTTAGAGTTATTGTAGAACTTAGTCAACAGGGTTTTAATTTAGATTCAGTTTTCTCTATGTAGGAGACTTCGAGTTAGGTGACTTCTAGAAGTTGTGGCGGATCACCACTACAACACAAGGTACGTAAGTACTAAAGGCAGACATAGAAATTAGAATTCATGCTTGGTTGATCTTATATGATATGTTGTTGTGCTTGATTTGATTGTGAACTAACATGTATGACAAGTTTATGAAAGTATGAGAACCACGAATTTATATTGTTTTGACATTCCACATCTATATTAATATAAACTCTTCAAGATTAAATTGGAATGTTATAATTAATTTAAAGTTGGCCAATAGCTTAATAAAGAAGTAAGGAAGTTAATTAAGTTGATTAGTTACTTAATCAACTAGAAAGGTAGTTTGTGAATTTTTATTCACATAATTAATAGAAGTTAATGAGCAAATACTTTTATACATGTTGTCACTCACAGTTTAATGTGTGGTCGAGAAAAAGGAAATTAGTTAGCCAATCACAGTAAATATGTGGTAGAGGAAGTTTAGTTTAATTAAATGACACAAAAGATTATTTTTAGAATCACATTAAATAAAAGAAATTAATATGGCTTGTATGATTTTATGCATGTTTTTATGTGATGTTGTATGGGAGTCATAATATTGTTAAACCCGAATCACGTGAAGTGAAAGAAGATTCGCACCAAAACTCTTGAAACGTATATACCTTGAGTATGAACAATTGGGGAGAGTCCTATGGAACAGTAATCTGTGACTTCTAATTGGAGTACAAGCCGTTGTACTCTTTTATATTTTTAATGCGCTGGAATTCCATCACTTTATGTGACATAGGTAATACCTTTTTGGAGTTGCTCCCGAATTGGTGCCCAATTGGGCGATTTTAAGAGTTAACTACACAATTAGTCCCTAACATCTTACTTTTTTCACCGTTTGGTTATTGTAATTATTTTTTTCACTATTTGGGTACTTGAAACCTAAAATGGAATGAAATTAATTAAATACAAGTTAAAAATAGAGCGCCTTGGGTTAAAAAGAGAGGGCCTTGGATTAAATTTTCTTTCTTTATTCATTCAATTACTAAAAACAGGACATTTTCGACGCATCAACTCTAATCATGTTAGATTATAACTTGGGAGAGCTTTTTTTTACTCACAAAAGCAATATAAGTAGTTGCACATTAGTATATATATTTACAGCTTGAAAATTCTTGAAATTTGTAATAGCTTATGTGCCACATTACAAAAAGATAGAGCTGATGCAGTTACATATAATAAAAATTCTGCCGACCAATGCTAACATACATATATGAATAATAGATTAGGGCCTGCAAATGCTGACACGACTCGTTAACTTGATCTGAACCTAACCTGATTTTTTAAGGTTAGGGTTGATATTTTTGACCCGAAAACTTAAATGGGTCAATACGAACCCGGCCTGAAATTAAATGAGTTAGGTTCAGGTTAAAATTTTCAACCTGAAAATAACCCGAACTTGACCTGATCATCTGCCCTTTAAAGTATTTTAGGGATTGGGCCTTATGATTTTTTAGCACAACCATTTCTACACCAAACTATAATACTACTCCGTAAACCCTAAGACCTCACCTTCTCTGCACACTCTCAATCACTTTGTTGGGTTTCATAATTTCAATACAAGGTAAACCTAAGACTTCACTTCCATTAATTTTCATCATTAATTCGTTTATACCTTTATTTTCTAAGATTGAAGTATAACTTGTTTTTATTTATACTTCGTTAAATGTTTTTATTTTTCAATTTCATTTTTTTTCTTTTTGTTGTTGATTTCTAATTTCATTTCTTCCGGAATACTTGTGTGGAGGGAGGAGATACTGCTATTGAATCTTGAGTAAGAAGTTGATGATACTTGAAATCCAAATGTGTATATCAAGTGGTTTTTATAAACAAAATCATATAATTTATGTAATTTAGATTTTCGCTTAGTTCGATTTGTACTTTTATGGTATTAGACTATAAGTTGAACTTGTTTAAGACTTAATTTGGTTTGTAATCTGATGGTTTTTTTTTTTTACAAGGAAAAAATTTTTTAATCAATAGTCATACGGCAT
Organism: Suaeda aralocaspica; assembly: GCA_016808085.1. Taxonomy (NCBI): domain Eukaryota; kingdom Viridiplantae; phylum Streptophyta; class Magnoliopsida; order Caryophyllales; family Amaranthaceae; genus Suaeda; species Suaeda aralocaspica. The sequence continues at coordinate 208,821 of PYUH01000290.1, forward strand.
CTACATCGAGTACATAAATAATCAATAAGATATAAAATACGGAAAAAAGTTTCACATCCAAAATAATTAAATAAAAGCATCCTCAAGCACAACTCCTGGAGGATGGATTCAAAGATCAAATTTCTCATTAACATCGATGTTTGTGTATCTTTACGGGCGGAAATCTTCACAACATGTGCTATAACTGTCTTGAATGGAGAAATTGTACCATACATTATATCTTTTTGAACGATCATTATCTGCCTTACTACTTTGACCAAATAAAAATAAACACCACCACGAAATTGCCATAACGACAGAACATAAAAACCCTTTTGAAAAAGACTAATAACCCCGAAAAGAGGACTGATAGCTCTCCTAATAAGAGACTCAATTATTGACCAAACTAATATAAAAAACCTGCAAAAACAAAAACCTAACAATGAAATTTGGGGCTTACCATGAAGTTTTTCATCTATGGTAGCCCCTAAACCTTTTTGATTTTTTAGGGTTTTTTTGGGGTGTAGGCGGCTAGATTTTTAAGGTAATTGAAAAGGCTTTTTGTAATCTGATGGTTATACTGTCTTTTTATCTACGATTTCACACTTTATTCTTGAAATTCTTCATTTGGAAATCAGTTTCAGGTCAAAGCAGATTAGGTTCAGGTCAACCCGAACCAGATCAGGTTAAGTTTAAAAAGTTGGATCCTTGCACAAGTTGTGATTGCAGCTGATAGTTGTACCGCCGAGTTCTTCGGAGCTTTCCAGCCATCGTCGTTAGCAAAGCTACTATTGCTAGCACAGCCAGAATATGGGGCCAGAAATTGAAGAGGAGCAGGATCCGAAGCGGTGGCTGCTACAAGAATGGAATATTCTAAAGCATTCGCTTTTGACCCAAAAAGTTAAACAGATCAGGTTTGGGGTGCATGACCCGAACCTGAAAGTGACACCACCTAATCTGTTTGCCACCCCTATAATAGATAATATGATTAAACTTGCAAATGACGCATGTTAAGGCACCATGTCTTTTGTTTCTTGTGTTTATAAAATAATACTTTAAATACATTATTGATGTTTGCGTGTTCTTGTAGGTCTTCAATACCAAAGGGAAAATTTGACGAAGCTTTGTTGCCTATTCTTTAGAGTGGATATAATATATGTTCTTAATTTTGTCAAACAATATACGAAGTATGTTGATCTTTTAATTTAAAGACGTTGCAAAGAATTATTTTTGTTATTATTAGGCTAGTTTATTTTGAAAATACTTAGAGCGTAATTTGTTGTTTGGTTTTTGTTTTAAAAAAAATTAATTTTTAATTAGCTTGAGTTAAAGGGAGGTTAGTTGGCCTGAAAATTGGTTAGGGTACCGAAAGAGTGAAAAAAAAGTAAGTACCCAAAGAGTGAAAAAACTAAGAAGTTAGGGCCTTATTGTGTAGTTAACTCCGATTTTAAAGGAAAGAAAACCCGTTCGATGCGAAATACAAAGTCTAAATATAATAATTAATTTGTTTAAGTTGAGTCTATGCACAGGTGAAGAGTTGCCAACAGTAAGATGTATGTATGTTGTATTTTTACTTTATTTTGATCATGCTGCATAGTCTTTAGTAGCTATGTACTCAGCTTTGTTGACTGTTTCTTTTGTGTGCATGGCTTTGTCTTGAACTTGGCCATACGATGACCCACTTGTTGGCGAGTAGTTGTCAAGAATAATAGAAAGCTATACAAGTGGGCATAGGTCTTTCATGCTGGGCTGGCATGAGAGTGTTTGCTTTATAGTCTTTGTAGCTTCTTAGTTAAATTGCTTTTGGATTTAATTAATTATTATTTGAAGTTTTTTTTTTTTTTTTTTTTTTTTGTTAATGGAAGTTTAAAGTTTTTAATTTTGAAGGGCTATTAATATGGTTCCGGAGTATAGTGAAGGTTTAAGTTGATTTTCTTTTGGTCTTTGTTTGATTTTAGTTTTGGGATTATATTTGAGTTCTAGTTTTAAATTGGTGTTGATTTTAAAGACTTTCGCTGTAGTAATTTAATAAATGCCTTAGCCATTATCACGATGTCAGTAATGATTTTGTTTTTCCTAGTTATTTAGGAGTTTTTAGTAATTATTGTTCTCTATTATTTATAATATGTTTTTCGGAAAATCTACACAAGGAAGTTAGGAAATTCCAGGGTGTTACAATAACACAGGAGACTTGCAGTTGCCTAATAACTGCTGCTCTTACGATGTGGCGCAAACACCTTGCTACATTATGGCGCAGCTAAGTCGTGGGTAGTGGGGTGGCTATGACTTGCTACACCATGACATGAGGATGGACCTGTATGGTGCAATTGCATAGTGAGAACGTGGTTACTTTTACCTTCTTATGCTATGGCGTAGTGTATCTTGCGCCATGGCGGGTAGATTGAAAGGTCAGAAGAGCCTACACTGTTGCGCCATGGTCCGGTCCTTTGAGATAACTACATGTGGCGCAGTTCATGACTTGAGCCCTAGCACAGGTTGGCGCGGGAATTTGGTTTGATTTTGATTAAAATGTTTTGATTTGATTTATTTAGTTTCAAAAATCATTTTAATAAAAACTAAAACTAATTTTTGGCACAATTTTCTGTAATTTAGCTTCGATGTTTCAATTTGGGAACTTGAGCTCGTTGTTCCTCAATTTTCAGTGCGTGGCTAGGTGTGTGGGACCATCATCGTCCTTCATTTAGGAGACACAATTTCGTGTCTACAATTGTCGCCACCGTGAGCATGAGAAAGAGGGGGAGCGAATTAGAGTTTCTGTTAGAATGGCTAGAGAGAGATTGAATTTGATTGAGTTCTTTTTGTAGTAGCCCAAATAAGGCAAGGCCAAAAGAACAAAATTGAAGTTTTTTGAGTTTGCAAATCTTTCGATTAACTGATAATAGCAAAATCATGATCTGAATCCAATCCGATAATTATCAAATATCCAATTCGACTGGTCGGAAATTTTAAAGAGGTTATTGATCCGAGTTTTTCAGTCTAGAACCGCAGATTGGATCAATCAGATCGAGCTATATCAAACAACCCTAATTTGTATAATTTTTAAAGTATATATTTACCTCTATAATGCTTACTTTTATATTATAGTATTTATCCTATTGATCAATTTATCTTATTTGGTAGAGAAAATTCTGAAGATGGGGAAAATGCTTGAATTGGAAAAGGTGAGTGAGATGACAGATAAATAAACAGAGGAGAATTGTTTAAACAGAGGAGAATTGTTTTATATCTAATTGTAAGACATAAATTGTGCTAATAATATCAATTCAGCACTGACTTTTCAATTGTTCTCCAAGAACCAATGGTTTTATATCTGACTGTAAGACACCTGATGCCAATTCCTAATACCTAAATCAAATAGCCAAATTATAAACTAAAGGAAAAGGTCAAACCAGAAAATTTTAGGAAGTTAATTCATGCTGCTCTAAGCTGATACTTGTACAATATCAGAATCTCTAAATCACTAAAAAAGAATATCATAATTCACAGGGGTCAACATTTACTGGACCAAGGACAGTGAAAATTATGTATGAAAGCATTCTACAGCACAACAGATTACTGAACATTGCTCAGCAATTCTCCATATCCTGGTCCTTCAATGTACTGGGGACTTCAAAGAAACAAATCTTTGAAAGTATAGAAATTCACCATTTTCTAACGGATTGGCACATCTGCGTTTTCCAATTCTTGTTGTAGTAACTCAGCTGCTTCAATATCCAGCGATTGCAAGCTCATATCCTGTTAAGCCAGACATAGCAACAATACATGGTAAATTAAAAATATCACTTCGTACTACAAAAAAAATGGCCAAAGGAAAACATAAATGTCTCACTTGCTCTACAAAAACAGGGCACAGATGCTTGGGCTATAAACAGGCTAAAATGGTTTCCTCCCTCCATCACAACCTTCCACCTTTTCTCCCATAGTCACCATAAATCCAACCCCATCAAAAAAATAAAACCAGAGATTTTTTTTCCCACCATTCAAATTGACCAAGCAATTACAGAAAAGCCCGACTACAGAAAAAATTTAAAACCCAACTGCGGAACAAATTGAGAAAACAATTACATATTTCACATATCATACACAATTACCACAAAAATGACAATGAAACAGAAAGCTAAAAAATTAAAGAGAAAACAAAAGAAATGAGAAAGAAATGATGAGTTATCTATAGTGAGTCAACCACCATTGCCACCATAATTCATCGTTCTCTCTTTCCAAAGCCTTCAAGTAATCATTGGCATCCACGACAAAAGGGAATAAGTGCTTTGGTATTTAAAGAATGGGGATTGAATTGGGGGTTTGCATTGAGAGGTAAATCAATTTGGGTGATTAGGAGGATTTGAATTGGGTGTTGGTTCAAATTAGGGTGGTGGTGATGGAGTTCGAAATTTGTGGTGGTGGTGGTGAGGATATGAAATATGCAGGGTGTTGGTGGGGTGAGTGAAGTCAGGTTCAAATGGGGTGCGGTGGTGGTGGTTCAAATAGGTAAGGTGATGGTGGGTTGGGGAAGGTCAGATCCGATATAGGTGGGGTGTCGGGGAATCATAATAGGTGTGGTGGTGGTTTAAAACGGGTGGGGTGGTGGTGTTTCCAAATGGAGGATGATCAGCCACACTGGACTGAGACACGGCCCAGACTCCTACGGGAGGCAGCATTCAACCTCAGCCATGAGAGTCAATTCGCGAGATGCAGGTTGATAACAACAGATGGAAAACAAAAAAAGCAGTACCCGTCCCTTTTGGGGCCCACCGAGTAAGATGTGTGTAGGGCTTTTTTGTTTGTTTTTGTGTTTGTGTTTTCGCCCAGGAATAACTTGGCTGCTTCCTCTGCTGGGCAAGCATTTGGTGCTGCAACAAACACCGCCTCCCTAGCTATAAACAGTAAGAAAGGTCGGAAATCCCAATTGAATAAGTTTTCCTTTCAATAGCTTTACTGTTCCTTTCCTTTCGTTAGCCTTGTTCGTCCTACGGTACTATGTCGCCTCCGTCCTATCGGTACTCTGTCTCCCGGTGTTAATGAATTGACTGAAGTGAAGCAAGGAACGGAGTAGCTCATATAGCTATATGAGGAAGTGCAAACCCCGACGAGGAATCACACCAGCACTAGGATCCTAACCGCAAAGTAGTTGCTTATCTTATGGGGTGGGGGTGGTTTGGTTTAGTAAAATAAAACTAAAAAATTGAATTAGGAGGTTATCAGAATTAACAAGAATTAGGAGGCAAACTTTATCTTTTGTATAGGTTACAAGTGATTGGGTGAAATAGGGAAAATTTGGGGTTAAATGTAGGATTATTGTAAGATTTTATGAAAGTGGGTTTATTAAAAGACAATTGGCCAAAGGTGTTATTGTGGTAAAATTTTCATATTGGTATATGTTTAGAAAATTGATGGTCAAACTGATAAGGTGTACAAAATTTTCCCTACAATTGTTTTCTCCATTACACATTGTTTGGTTTGGGGTAATATTAAAATGAACATGAAGTGGAAAACCATTTTCCACCAATATTAGAAGGAAACATTTTCCCTTACAATTGAAGTAATTGATTTTCCGTTCAACCAAACAATGAAAAATATTTAAGATGGACAATAATTTACATGAAACCAAACAGGAAACCTTCATGAAAATAAGTTTTCCAATGTAAAAGGAAAACCATTTTCATCTAAAAATATTTTACACTCCACCAAACAAAATAAGTTTTCCAATGTAAAAGGAAAACCATTTTCATCTAAAAATATTTTACACTCCACCAAACGGGGCTAGAGCTGAATAGAACTAAACATGCCCTTTCATATCGGTACTGCACCATTGGGAGACAAGCATGGTTACAACAACAATAAAGGTTTACTACAGCTATTTCAGTTCAGCTCTGCTCCAATCAATTCAGCTCAACTCTTCTTTTATTATGCTAATTTTTATTTTGCTAATTTATTTGTTCCTAATATATAATTTTGTTCATATATATTAGTTGCAACATAAAATGTTGCACGGACTCCTTGGCAAAGTTTGTTTGTGACAGTAAAAAATGTTAGAGATGCATGTGAAAAAGAGAGAAAAGACAACTTAAAAAGGAAAGAAAATATTTGTTGCAAATAATATAAAACATTTATTTTTAACAAATGTTGCAACTAATATGAAACGAAGGTAGTATATTATTTTGTTCACAATATCATTGTGTTCATACTTCGTAATATTTTTGTTCATAATATTATCATTATTTTGTACTTGGCTTTATAATGTTCATAATATTATTCAAGTGTTCATAATACATTTTTGAAACATTAATTATCATTATTTTTTTTGTTTCATACATATAATTATTAGGTTACAATATATTATGAAACACCATTCAGGAACTGAAATAAAAATATAAGTAGATTACACATAAGTGAATTACCATTCACAAAAATATGAAACCACTACATATGAGAATGTGTTATTGATTTTTGTTGTTTCATTGAATATAAAATGCCAATAACGAAATATTTTTTTGTTTCATAATTATTAGTGAATTAATATCAAAATTTTTACTATATCATTACTCCATAGTTAAAAATCATTAATGATACATAGTAAAAAAAACCTTTAATTTGTAGTTAAATCATACTTAAAAATCAATGATTATAGTTAATCCATAAAAAACAGTAAAAATCAATGATCATGGTTAATCATAGTTAAAAATCACTAATCACAGTCAATCCATAGTTAAATATCATAGTCAAAATCAATAATCCATAAAAATCATAGTTAAAAATCATTACTCCATGAATAATCCAAAGTTATAAATCATTATAATATACTAAGAACTAGTCCAGTTCCGCCCGAATTAGTTTAGTTGTTTTCAGTACATGTAAACAGACCCTTTGTCCAAAAATAATTTGTGGACGACCGGATAGCTACGCACGAACCAATTAGCCCTCTTTTTTTAAGCTTATTTTCATTTCAGGTCGGTCTTGTCCATTTTAGTGATTTTGAGTTAAGTCTATTTAAATTCGTTTCAGTTGAATTTAACACAAGTTATCTCAGTTATCTGCACATATTTCTTTCTCCATTTTTCCAAGGTAAATGCCAAATTCTGCTCAAGCCTGATAACCTCGTATATCCAACAACCACCTCCTTACCAGTTATATACCCAAATCACCATCTTATCTCAGACGATTTTACCTCATTTTATTCTTAATAGAAGCAAACCCTATATTTTTTCAAGTAACCCTTCATTCCTAATTCAATTACTATATTCTTTCTTGGAAGCTCACACATACAACATAGCATACTTAGCATACCCATCCTCACGACGCTCATCATATTAAGGTGACAATACATCGAAGCACAAGTTCCAGACATTAAGGCTATGACTCTGTGGTAGAATATTTTCTTCAATTTATAAGGCACACCCCGATCACATACAAAATTGAAATCCCTTCCACTTTACCCATCTTATTGAAGAATGGACCTTAAAATTGGTATAAATTGAAACATTGAACACTCCTATTCAAACTAATCTAATCGAGCTTGTTGTCGTGCTCCCTGTTGAGCTAATTTACACTAAATGTATCATCTTAAATTACACTAGTCAATTTGTCCATAACTTAGGCAAAAAGGAAATGCTAGTGTAGACCCTTGTCATCCACTAATTGTGGTGGAATCAATTTTCTGAACACTAGTTCGGACTCTCGTGCTAAAACCCTCGTACATGTCTTTGATAAAGTCAAAATGTACCATAAGCCTTCTCCAAGCTAATGACCATATCCTTCTTGTACCTATAATGAGTTGTGTCAAGAGATAAATTGCCTTCGTAATCAACCTTCATGGCATAAAGCCCAATTGGTTCTTTGAAATTGGCACAAAACAACTCAACCTCAATTCAACCACTCACTTTCAAATTTTCATGGTATGACTCATCAAACTTAATCCCTCAATAAATTGCTCACCATCTTGTTTTATAAATTAGGATTATATTTCCCTTCCTCCACCCCAATGGGATCTATTGCAGAAAATTGTCCAAACACGAAACTCCATTATCAACATCTCCAAAGCTCAATAGGTATATTATCAGTTCAGCAGTTACCCAAATGTCGAAGAGCTATTGTCAACCCTATAAATTTTACCATTCGATGTTTAACTTGATTCTCAACTTCTCATTTTATAGGTTATTCTCAAATAAATTGTTGTTTACACTAAACGACGAAATTATAATAACCAGAGATAATCAATGATCAATAACTATCACTAGCACGTAATTTGAGAGGGAAAGAGATTTGCACTCCCTTTGACCTTAGTTTTGACGAGCGCTTACACACAAGGCACATATAGACACCTAAAGATCTCCTCAAGAGGTAGAAGTGTAGCTAAGTAATGAGTGTTATCTATGACAACTTAGTAGTAGTGTTTTTAGGCTTATTCTGGTGTATTTTTGGTAGCTTTTGGTTTATTTTAGCTTAGCTTAGCTTAGTTTTTGGTATTTTGTAGTTTTTAAGTGTGTTTAGTGTGAATAAGTTTAGGTGGCTTTGGGCCTTGTATAAAATGCTTAGTTCATTTTCGGCACTAAAACTTATCCTGAGTTTGATTGTGCGGGTACAAGGGCAAATTGGTGATTGGGCATTCATGAGGGAATTGTCCATAGGGTCATGCATGGCCTTATGGATACAACGGGCTAGAACATGGCATGACCAAGTAGGCAAGAACAATATTTTGACAAAGCAAGCGCCACCAACCATACGACCCCCCCCCCCACGTGACCGGGGTCGGTTGCTACCCCTACATGCGTGCGCTCAACGAGCCACTTGATGGGCTTTGCTTTCAATGTGATTTTGGCCCAGTTTTGTGTGGGCTTAAATCCCTTGTTTCACACTATTATAACTTACTTTATTTCTACAAACTTCAAATTAGATTTTTAGAGAGAGAAGTGAGAGTTTAGTGAGAGTTTAGTGAGAGAAAGTTAATTTTGTACCAAATTCTTGTAAATATGTTATAGTTTTTTTTTATTTCTTTAGAAAATTCAAGTAAATGTAACCGCTCTTCTTTTGCTAGTTTTGTTTTAAATTACTAGCAATTACAGTTATTGTTGATTTTGCATGCTTTTGAATTTGAATTTGTTTTGAATTTGTAGATTTTTGCTATTCTTGCTAGATTCTGAGTTATGCTCGTGAATTAGTTTGATTTTGTGTCGTTTTGCACATTTTTTCCCAATTTCTTCGTGAGTAGTGAGTAATTCTCTTGCAAGGGAGATGTAGGGAGGCCTAATACAGCTATATAACAACAATTTGTGGATAAATTTAGGTTTAGTTTGTTTGATTTAGCCATGAATTGAATGCGCTGTGGAAATCTTTGAAGATAAAGCAGCTAATCAAGATTTTAAGATGAATTTGGGCATTAACATTGTGACAACATTTAGTGCTTTGAGCCGTTCGCAAAAGCTAGTTTTAGATCATTAGAACAGTCTTGGTGCCTCGAAAGATAATCCAAAAGCTTAAGGTCAAAAACATACCATTGTATTTTATGCATGAGCAACTTAGAACTATTCATTTACCATGGGTATATTTGGTTGAACTACACTTCTTTTATTCTTGAGTCTTTGTGGTCAAACTCTCTTAGCAATAAAAAATTGATTGAATGTTGTCTCCAGATTAGCTCACATTCCAAATTAGCAAACAAGTTTCACTACACTCTCATGCGTTCAACCTTGATTACCACTAGTTATTCAATAGATAGCTAAGGAAAAGTATAGAGATTGTTTTTAAAAATTTGTTTGATGTATATTTTGTGTGTTTCAACGATCATACATATTATCTCACTTCACTAAGCAAGGTGCACAGGGAGACGGCTTTTAAATTCTTTTTCGGATTTCTTTTTCCTTGTATGTTTTTGGTCTATGTAAGCTTGACTACAAGAGGCACACGAGGTGCATACCTCTCTTGTGCCTAGGCACACCTCACCTTTTAAGACCAAGCCCTTGACCTCAAGGAAGACATAGCATGCCAACACTAATGATCTCAAAAGAAGTATACATAAAGGATTCAAGGCCTCTTTGTGTATCATCCAACAGCGATTAGCTATTTTGTTATCTGTTCTTGATCCCACATAAATCATCAATCTCAAACAGTTGTAAGTATCTGAATTGCAGGCCACATCTCCATGGTCATGGCAGACTTCTTTAGCCTGGCATTAGATTTTCTTGACATGGGAGGAGCTTGAAATTAGCAATCCGAAATCCTTTTGCTCTTTAGTGGCTGTTTTCGTGCCTCCTTTTTAGATGACCATACTGCAATTGCAGTCTCATGATCTGCATTTGACCAATTTTCAGAACCTGAATTTTTCCCTACTGCAGTTCTAGCAAGCTCTTGCTTTCTCACGAGCATGGTCTTACCCGGTTCAACAAAGATTCCGAATCAAAATATTTAGTTAAACTACATCAACTTTAAGCCTTTCTGCACAAGCTATTAAATCAATCACCTAGATTCAAAATTGCACCTACTATATCCTAGTGGATCTAAAAAGAGACAACTGCAGTAAGGATACTTTGTGTCACTAGTAGAATATATCTCGAAGTCCACTATAATAAGCACATCTATTTTTTATTAGGTGAAAAAATAATTTCTCTAGCAATAAGAAACATATCACAGGATGAAGTATATATGCCAAGTTCCTAATTGGTACCTGTTGGTGCAGAAGCTGTTGTGGTTGCTGATCTTGACTAACTGCATAGGCTTGAGGTTGTATTTGGGGCTGGGACATTCTATAATAAGGTTCTTTCAGCTCCATTTTACCAGAAGAAGTCTGAAGAATTCCTCCTTGCTCAGCGCCAACCCCCCACATTTTAGCTACATGCAAGTACAGCTTATTTAACAAACACAAGACAGACCAAAAGGACAATATAACACAGCAATAATGAGGATTTCAACACCTACCTGACAATGTAAGATATAAGGTATAGCTCTGGTTATTGTGTGCAACCATGCGAAGATTGCCAGTAATTTCTTGCCCAGCCATGACATAAATAGGCTGTGAGAGAACACAGCGTAACTGGTACCAATGTGTAGTTGGTGAACCAGGTGCAGTAGTGAGCCACCTCTGGACCGAACTGCACAAAATATTAGAGTAATTAATATCCGTTCTGACTTATACAACTAACACAGGACGGTATGCTACAGAAAAAGGCTCCAAAATTAATAAATACCTTCCATTAAACAAAACATCAAACCAACAGGCTAACCCATGCACTCTTGTGCCCACTGTAGCTGTGAATTTTAATGGAATGTCAATTTCATATAAATTCTCCTCCTGTAAAACGACAAAATTTATTAGCCACGCATAAGAAGTTCATTGTTTTAAAACATCAAAATAAAAAAATAAATATTAAGGATATGAGAGAGTAAGGATGATAAAGCAATAGCATCTATGAACATTTTTATTTTCCAACTTTACATCTTTTCAAATTATACAAATTCCAAATCTGATTCATCATTTCCCAACATAAAAGATCTAAATTAAACTTCACTCTTTGCATCTGTTTCGAAACCACTGCCAAAATATTTCTGGCATGTAAATCATGTTTGTCTATAAGAATAGCAGAAGGTATCACTTTTGGTTCCCGTAGCCGGCCCCAATTATGGGACTAAGGATTTGATCAAGTAAAGCTTTGGATGCCTATTCAAGTATTCAACCAAATTATAATTAACTTGATGATGTGAAACACTACACCTCCACCTAATACTAATGCCTTTAGTCAAAAAATTTCAACAAAGAAATTTAATGCTAACACACTTATCTCAAATATGTGAGGTTAGAGAAAAAAATGTTAAAGCTTCCCAAATTCCAAAAGGACACAACAACAACAAAGCCTTGATCTCAAAATGATTTGGGGTAGGCTAGACATGAATCAATAAGAGGAATTGCACAAGTCATGTGTGGAAATCCTCTCTTTCGCTCTCTCTCTCCATTCTTCTCCATTTCATGCCAATTTCTCTTCAAGTCCCAATGGCCTCCGAACTAAATCCTTACCGCTATGCTGCTCATTCTGTCTTATAAGTCAAACCGTCTTGGAAAATTTCCCCCCATCTTATTCTCACTAGAATCAACCTGATTCTATTTTCAAAGTATCAACTTCTTTAATTGTTAGAGGTTGTAATGGACGATAATGGTCAAAGACTCAAAGTCATGTTTGACATATCGTGAAAAGGAAAATACTACAAATTCTTAAAACAAGGGAGGGGGCACATGAAATAATATCAGATAAACAATTCGAGAAGGCATATTAGTGTTAATAAACAATTTGAGAGATATCTTAAAATAAAAAAATTAAAAACTCAAAATATTAAATTGGATTTTCTTTGGTAATATAATAATTGATGTATTATTAATTTCCATATAGCTTATACACATAAATATCCATAAATGCTGTGAAATTATCCAGAATTTTATAATTGTAACAAATTTTGTGATTGATTTCCTTGCTGAAAATGATTGCAAAAAGTTCTGTTAGAAATACAATTGTTACGAGTTCTGTTATCATGTGTTTTAAACTACCGTGTTTTGAAAGTCCAAAAAAAAAAACACAAAATGCCAGAAGAAAGCATCTTGAAAAAAGCCTAACCTTAATGGAATTAAAATCCAACACGTGGCATATAGCTGGTGCCACAAGCAACCTTGGGTCAAAAGCATCTACCACAGGCTGCAAAACAAGCAACATAAAAACAGAAAATGTTATTAAATAAAGAAAAAATGAAGAAAGAAAAGAAAAAAAAAAAAACTTGTGATATTAAAAGTTAGGTCATCTCAATCACAAATCATTTCAACTAAACACATCGCAAGAAGCGTGCTTGTTTCTAAGAAGTGCAAAAATAATCTAATTGCAACAAGAACTGCATTTAAATATTAAATCAAAGATAACGTACGCAAGTATGACAATTCCACGGTAGCTAATACAAGTGATGTGAATATAAGGCTGCCATTCACATCAGAATTTTTAATGGTTTTGCCTATGGGTTTTTTGCCAATGCACTTGCTAGGTTTTTTCTCATTTTAGGCTTTTTATTGCTTTCTTAGGTGTCATAGTGGGTCATATTTGGTAGATGATGCATAAAGATCGAGTACTTGAAAGTTTCTTAATTAAAAGATTCGATCTTAAAGGTTTCTTGAATACATTCCAAAATTTTCGAGAATGGCGCAAATCAAGTGACGAGTGAAATGCGTTTTTTTATAAGCTTTGGGCGTGCTTGTTTTTGTGTGGTATTTATCCAAACTCTTGTGTTTGTTAGGATAATTATCTCTATCCTTAAGTGATTAGGATATTTTCCTAATTTAGTTTGTTAGTTGTTAGGAAGCATGAAAGTGGCGTACAAAAGGAAGGGGAAATCCGGATTTTTGATGTTGTTTTGACGTTTATCTTGTTTTAGTCTTACCTCTTTGTTGTTTAGGATTTTATTTGACTATGAGTTGGAGGATTGTTCCAATCTTAGTCCTATAAATACTTTTAAGTTTGTTAAAGAAAAATAAGTTGAGTTTGAAGTTGGCGTTGCCTATTTGGGTGTTTTCCCTTGAATCTTCACTTTTGCGATTGTGAGTTCAACCACTTTTGACTGCGATCAATAGTGTTTATCTATCCTGCTTACTTTCTTAATTGAGCTGTAACATACACATCTATCTAAAAAGGAGAGAATTTAGTGAGTTTAGTTCATAAACAACAAAATTTACGAGCATACATTTATTGCCCAACGAACAAAATCACATTGTCAGTTTTTATTCTTCATCAAGGCTTAAAATTCACATCAACAAGGATATGCTCATGAAGATGTATTGACATACTAGAATTAATCGAGCTCTTATTCTTAATGAAATTTGTTTTTGAGCCAAACTTTTTAATTGTCATTGGCTCAAAGTTTTCTATTGATGCTTTTGCTTATGAGCATTATTAGATGTTCTAAGCTGTATTGATGTATCACATATATAACCTATAAGATTTTTAAAGAGCTTATATATGGATGACTTATATGAGTTACATGACATGAATTATTTATCATAAATTTATAGATATATGATATATAAACTGTGTTTCCTACATTGAATATACGAGAACCAACACAAGGTCTTGACTATGGAAACACAATAAGAATCTCAAGGGGGTTAAGAAAACCAAAAAAGGCCAAAACCAGCAATGATGATAATAGCATGTTCGAGCAACAACAGACAACAAGATCATCCAATTAGAACAAAGCAGTCTCCCAGCTTTCAAGTCAGTTTGAACATCATGTGCACTGTTTTTTTGCTTTCGAAATAGAAAGATCTTATATTATTATCAAAAAACGATGACTCTGAAAACAAATTCTAAATTGTCAATAACTTAAAAGGATAGGGGCCTTTCGGTAGTCTGTAAAATGTTTTAAATGCTCAAGAAAAAGCAGCTTTGGTTGTTATAAATGATGAGCAGGCTCAAGGAAGACATAATCCTGCTTGAAACAATGTAAGAGAATCAAGAATGATGAGTATTGTTTCAGCATGAATAGGATCCACAATTTCCATTCAAAAGGTGCAAATAACAGATCACTCTACATGGTTACACTTCAAGCAATGTGATGAATAAATATAAGGGTCAGCATATCTCCAATTATTGAAAGAAATAATCAGTTTATTTGAGTAGCTTCTGTTGTGAGTTGAACTGGTTCAAAGTTAAGAAACTTTCCCTTGATGCTTAAAATTTTCCAACTTATTGGAAGTATGAAACAAGTCTGATTTTTCTGCAACAGAATGGAAGATATACAGAATATGAAGACTCTTCCTAAGATGAACCTATAATGGGGACAATCCAAAAAGATCTTGACAGATGACATCAATGTGAGAGTTTAGTAGGTTTGTAAGTATATTGCTTGCATCATCAGGATGAAAAATTTACAGGTAACCTCTGGGCTCCTTTTCCTCGGGTTCACTCCCAATGTAGCTTATCTTTTGCAATGACTTGTGTTTCAATCTCACAAGGCCATGATACTTGTAGCATCAAAAATTGGGAAGAAGTGTAATAGTGCTGAGAGCAAAATTCAGTTTCATAGGCAACTTGTTAGTACATAGAAATGAGGAAAAGCTCGAGCAGTTGTATTTCTTAAGTTAGAGATAAAATTATGCATGGTTGCTTGCAACTAGGGGTGAAAGTAATTCGGTTTAAAACCGAATATCGAACCAAACCAGAACGTATTATAATTTCGGTTCGGTCATTTTAAAATTTGGTGCGACTTGGATTGGAAAATGTGAGGGGTTTTCGGTTTGGACTCAGTCTTGAAAGCTACGGACCGCAAACCAAATCGTAGACCGAAATATACTAACTTCTATCATACTGAGCCCAATACTTAAACAAAAAACCCTAATAGTAAACTTATGTTTTCCACTCTTCTGCCTCATTTCAGCACCTCACTTTCACATATTCAACTAGTGTTCTACATCTTTAGTTGATATTCTTTCTTCTTCAAAACGTTATTTAAACAAATCTAAACTCCTTATCAACCACCTCACTCTCTTACCCCTCATTTCTTCTTTGATATAAACTCCAATTGTTGTTGTTCTTCTTAAACTGTATGCGCTACTGTTGTACTTGTTTTCAAGTGTAACTACAATATTGCTGTTCTCGATTTTATTAGTGTGCTTATTTATTTATTTCTGGCTTGGATTTGTTGTCGCTGTAACTTAAAGTTATGTGACTTGGTGTTTGTAATTCGTTTCAAAAATGTTGGAATAAACTGTTGGAGTTGCATTTGTTATCTTGATCTCTTGAATCACATTTTATTATGATTAAGTGCCTAATTTTTATTAATTTTGATATTGACTTGAGCAATTGCAAAGATATTGAGCAATTTTTGTTCTAAAAATATTAAACCTATAAAAATTGGTTTGTATTGGATCCAAAACCGAAAATTTTCGAATTTGATTGGATTTGGTCTGAAATTTCAAAGACCGAACTAAAACGATTTGGATTTGGATTTGGCTATAATCCAAACCACAGACCGAACTTTCACCCCAACTTTCACCCCAGCTTGCAAAGGTAAAATTTTCTCTAGCCTTTCTAAAATGCACTTGTTTTCCTCAAGTTTCAAATGTAAATATGTATGAACACTCAAAGGGGGAGAAAATTTTTCTTTAGACCTTTCAGCAGCCTAAGCCTAATAGGCACACACGGTGGTGTATTTTCCAATCACTTCCAATTTACATGATAAAAATCATTCCACGGTTTCACATGGACTCCTCCGTTTTCTCTAAGATCAGAACATAAAAATGGGTGTGCACCAATAAATCCAATTTGCACAACACAAACAATATAAACTACCTCCGTTTCATAGTATTTGCAACAAAAAATGTTGCACGGACTCCTAGGCAAATTTTGTTTGTGAGTAAAAAAGTTAGAGATGCATGTAAATTGAAGAGAGAAAGCGAGAAAAGACAACTTTAAAAGGAAAGAAAACATTTGTTGCAAATAATATGAAATGTGCATTTTTAACAAATGTTGCAACTAATATGAAATGGAGGTAGTGAGTGCAATATTAAATTTCCTAATTTCCATCTTGACCATCCAATTCTAAGTGCAGGGAAGGGATTGGTTCTAATATTCGAACCAAGCGTATAATTATGTGTGCACAAAGCTACCTATATTATAAAAGTTCATGGAATACCTGGGAAAAGTAACCCTCGAATGCCGATCCATACAATGAGGTCAAATCTACTCCAAAATAATTTTGTTGTTGCCAGAAGAGTGCCTGAAAAGGTAAAGCAACAGATAATGTTCATAATTAGCATACGATTGGACTTTAGTAATAATAATGGACATTAAATCATTAACCAAAAGCAATAGCATCAAAAAGCCACAAAGTTGAAATATTGGTTTCAGGTTCGACATTGCAGCATGTGCACAGCTACTAACACACAGATATAGACATATTCTGTCCTAGTCCAGAAAACCTGAACCACAATAATGAACTTGAGAAGCAGATATTACTTGCAACCAAAAAAAGGACCTGTCAATTGAATATTAAGAATAAAAGAAATGGATATAAAAGTGAAGTAACATTGCTTTTATTTTTGTTTCAAGGGGAACATTGGCTTTGTCTGTAAAGGAAGAATTAAGCTTATTGTGGTATGGCCCTGAGGAGAACATGTTAAAGCCTCAGCAACCAACATTCAGCGTTCTCTTACCAGAAAAGGCAAAGGTTGCAAAATTAGAGATTGGAATAATATAGAACACTAGAGATGATGATACACAAGTAAAAGCAAGCAAGCAAAGAAAGAGAAAAGGTAAAGTAAAAGATCAGCAAAATAAAGGTATAAATAAAGGTAGTATTCATATCAGATAATGATGGATATGAAAAAATATTTTTCAACTCTAACAAACATAACACATGTACCAAGATACCAATTGGAAGAATACCTTGAACAGAATTAAGTTCGCTAGTTAGCTTATTCACAGTTTGTTTGGATGGACAGCGGTAAAAGTTAGGAATTACATAATTAAATTGAAAATTTTTAAGCTAATCATAACAAGCCCTGTTGAAAAATCATCAAAACTATTCAAAGACTTATAAAAGGCAACATATTCTGTATATTACCTCTGTTCCAAATGCCTCACTTTTGCATCTTTTTTTTCAATCCCAAATAGGGTTATCAAAAAAAAAAAAAAAAAAGCAGGGAGTAGCAAATTGTATACAAGGAGATGAGCATTTGACATTTTTGAAAAGAAGTGAATCAGAATACAGGTACACAACTACATATTGATTCTTTGAGACTACAACAAAGATTTGTAAACAATTCTAGCAATAAGAAAATACAAAGTTACCAATCTAAAGTTTTTCTCTTCACCTAACTATTTACTATAAATTAAATGCATGACACTAGCTAGACAATTAAAAGATCTTTAAATCTAGCAAGACTAACACCAGACAACTTCGATGCATGTATACCTTGTTAGCAATTTCGACGAACAGATATTCATCGCTGAACGGTGCCATATGTATTCTACATGAATAGAAATTCTTATATTAGAAAAGAAAATTATATAAGACTTAAAGTGAATGCATGTTCACACAAGATAGTTGAGGTGTTGAGATGAAAATTGAAGAATTGCAAATGATAAATTTATGAGTTATAATCCCACCTTTCAACCTTTTATCACCATTTTCTCAATTGAAGGCTTTGACCACTGACCTAATGAGCAAGTCATAAAATTAATTAAAGATTTTTCCTTTTCTTTTTATGACCATTGAAGGGTTTTTTTTGCTTCCATTATTTCAACTTGGTTTAACTTCTAATGACTTACCATAATCATCCACATAAACTTATTTCCTTATCCAAAATCTCGCGGTTCTCGCCACACACACTACCCACACATCCCTCTCTCGACAATTTTCTTCATCCAATTCCCATTATCATTTTGACAAAGACTTTGAAGATTGATAAATCAAGCTGAAATGCTAATGCAGTTAATGACAGATTGTCATTAGTATTGATAAATATAGGAAAGAAAGAAAGAAGGGATTACTATAAAAGTGATTTTCTTGAGCCTGCTGATTTGCCTATTTCCCCCCGTAATTGAGGTGATTTGTTTTCAATCAATCAATCGAAGCCTTAGTCCCATAATTGAGGTGATTTGTTTGTTGGAAATAAAATTTTTGGTTTTTTAATGAGTAATCAATCAGTTAAATCTAGCTATCCATTTTCCTCCTCTTTTTCCCCTATATGTTTATGATTGTGGGGTCCAATGATTTGGGATCGTAGTCGGGGCTGTCAGGGTCAGCAGGCTTGGGGTGATGGCTATGACGGCGTTGTGATGAATCAAGTGGCGGTGGTCATAATTCATGGTAACTGGTGGGGTGGTCCGGTACCGATGGTGGCACGGTGGTCAATGTGAATGGTGGGGGTGGTGTGGTGGGTGTAGTAGTGGACCGCTGGCCAATGGGTTTAATAAAATCTTAATCTTCTATATCTATTACGAAAGGAGCGGCCACTGAATATGGTTTCCCTCCTAAACTCTCCTTATATTCCCACCTAAATTATGCATATTAAATTTTTTTTAATATAAACCACAGATTTGTAGTGTGTTAGGGATTTAAATACTCTCATCATTTTTTTTAAGAATTATACATTAATAAAATACACGCCGAGACAAATCAAACGAAATCCATATTGACTATATTCCTCCTTATGCATTGATCATAATTAAGTCAAAGCATGTAAGATGAATAGTATGAGTTTTGAATTATTAAAAAAACGGAAATAATATAATTCTCTCTATAGTTCAAAACTGAGCATGGCTCGAGTATTACCTCGTTAATTATTAAATTTTATAACTAATTATTTATTTAGAACCAATCAACCTAAACTAACCGTCACTAACCTATTTCAAATTTTTAACCGGTCAAGAAACAAAATGGGAAAGCGGTGATGAAAAGTGGGACATTAATAAATGAAAGGAGAGATGAAAATGAGTGAATCAGCCAAAAATGGAATTATTCCCATAAATATTTCCTGAAAGATTCCATATCCCAGCAAAAGTATGCAACTAAAGCATGTGAGACAACAAATTGAAAAATCAAGAGCCAACGTAAGCTCAATCAACACTGCCTTAAAATTTGGTAGTCTAGTGATCTTTCAAAGTCAATTGATATTAGAATCTTAGATTTACGCATGAGGCGCACCTTGACGCAAGATGGGTATGAACCTTGCGCCTCTCGTGGGTCCAACACACATTAACAAATAAATTGAAAAGATAATGAGTTTCCATTAAAAAAAAAAACAAAAGGTGTGCACCTATGCGCCTCGACTAGGAAAGCGCACATCCTCCCGAAGTGCACCTCTGATAGGTAAGTGTGCATCTACCTCCTAAGGCGATTTTTTTGGTGCCTTTGTGCCTAGGCTCATGCTTTAAAAACTAAGATTAGAACAGTTTGGTAGTTGATAGGCTAGCCATTCTTAATGATCAATCCTAAAAATTTAATTTTTAAAAGCATTATATTATTACAAGAAAAAATAAAATAAGGAATGAGGTGATGATTAGTAAGAAGGTAGAAGGGTTTCTTCTATTGATGGGAAAATTTTTTGAAGATGGTTTGGACATATAAGATGGAGACTGAATAACCCAGCAGAAGGAGACTAGAAGAGTGCCAACAAGATGGACGGAGGGGAGGTAGAAGAAGACCTAAGGAAACTTGGATGAGGGTGGTTGGTAGAGATTTTAGATTTTTGAGAAGAAAATTTGGCTTTCAACAGGGAAGAGTGGAGATAGATGAATTTTGCGATTTCTCTTATTGATTCATGTGGATGACCATATGGAATGATTTTTTTGGTTCATATAGCCGACCTCAAATTTTGGGATTAAGGCTCTGTTTGATTGATTGATTGATATATATTATTACATTATTGAAATAGGTCGACCTAGGCGCATGATTTTGAACCTACTACTATTAAATTTCATCCGGTCCACTAGCACACCTTTTGTCTTTTTTTTCAATTTCCAGGCAACGGGGCCCAAGCTAATTAAATCCCTCCCTTAATTGTTATAATGCAATTACTTTAATGCCACTCCCTATTAACTCTTTTAACTAATTTTCCATTACATTATTTTACTCCCCTTTATCTTTCATTACTCTTCTTCTCTGACCTCCCTTTTCTTCCCTTTTCTTCGATGGTGTAATCTCAATTATTCATCTCTTTCTCCCGACTGTAATAGCTAAAGGTTGTCATTCAATTTTTCTTTCGTTTGACTCAAAAACCAATACCCGTAAGTTCTTTCACATCTTAAATTGCATACAAAATTTATCATCAATTGAATCATGCAGTTGGGGTTGCATAATTTATCATCAAGCAACCACATCGTATCTCAAGGACTCATCTATCAAGAACAATAAGAGTAGTTCAATTCATGGATTCCATAAACTTAACAGTTTATTAAACTAAAAATCCAACTCAATTTAATTCACCCTTTCCATCATTCTGTCACATCTTTTTCCACAACCAACACCAGCAGTCCACCCAATACTATCACCGTTATCTTCCAAAAACAACCAATATATGATTGCATGTACCTTAGACCACCACCCTTACCTTCAATAGTGGACCAAACCATCACTATACCAACTTTGGATCTAAAATTAAAACGACCACCAACACCACAAATTGGATCTAAAAACCTAAACAATTACCACCGCGGGCACGAACAAACAAAAAAAAATACCTACTACAAAATGCTGAAAGTTTACCGTAACAGTGGAAATGAGGATAAAGGTTGAATGAGTAATCCTAGATTTAGATATTCTATTTTGATGCTTTGAAGTTTATCTAGAAAAGAGAACACATAAAATAGAGGGAATAAAAGGGAGGGCATTAGTTAGATGTAGGGCCTAGCAACTGGATGAAATTTGATTGGTAGTTTAATAACAATTTTTTAATAGCTAGTTGTTTTAAAAAACTGACATTTAATATGTAGTTTTGAACAATTTTGGCTTTTAAATATCCCTGAACTATAGCCTCATATCCAAAACCTATCAGCGTAAAGTGTGTTTAAGCTTGACTAAAATTCAATTTAAAAAAGTCTATAAACAAATTAAAAAGCAACAAAAAACTAGCTTAAGATAACCAAGGACTTACCTTCCTACCCCTGGAAACATTTTTCCATTAGGAACAAGATATCGATCACGTGCAATGACATATGATTCCAGCATCCTTTCGTTAACCAATAAAGTTCCTACAAAGTGGAAAAAAAGCCTTCTCAATATGTCCTCTCTAGGAGTCGCATGTATGCAGTAAAATATTGGCAAATAAGAACATACAACATTGTTCACAAAGTATGAAAAATGAGTTGCCAAATAATTATGCTGCACAAACAGAACAAATTGTAAAGATGGAGTATCCACAGCAGGTTACCCAACCACAAGCAATACATATCCCATTACTAACATAGAGAGCATAAATTCTAGGAAGTCTTGGATATCATCACCTCATCTAGTCATCCCCAACAGGTCAAAAAACTCCATTCCTAGCAAAAAAATCAAAAATAATGATGGATATTTAATAGCAGCAATTTAATTTCATTTTTTAATTTTTGTTGTCGTCTATTGTCCAAAAGTTTTGTTTCTTATAATAGGCTTATGCGAATGTTTAGGACTAGATTTGAAAGATAATTTTCTGGTTTTCATCTCCTTGAGATATAAGAATTAGAATTAAGATTTATGTTATTTTCAGGATTTTGGCCTTCTAATTTATTTGATGTATTTGTATAGGTAACCATCTCCTTGAGATATAAGAATTAGAATTAAGATTTATGTTTTTTTCAGATTTTGGCCTTCTATTTATTTGATGTATTTGTATAGGTAACCAAGAATTTTAATAGCAG